>BMAW01032963.1:159549-205007 GCA_019974015.1 Nephila pilipes
GAAAAATCGATTTTTTGACCGATTTGCGTGAAGTGACCCCCTTAAGTGAATGATTATATTTCAAATGCAAGAACGGTCTGCGCACTTAAAATGCAAGCTCATTCCGTGCAAATTCAAATTTATTCTGATAATCTATAGCAAATACAAAATATTTCCTTTAACAGGGGCAATCAACACACGCACATAAAACTATATAATACCACAAATTCAAAGTTCGCACTATCCCAGAAGTGCAAAGTACAATATCGCATTAACTCAAAAAGTTTACGTACACTCTATAAACTACTCGTACAACCCACAGGTATGTACAATGGCTCACATATATACCCTTAAAGGAATGTCCAAAATATTCTTCTCTCACCTAGATATGTCTAGTTTTGACGCCAAATTTGGCGAGTTGGTGACATTTGGTGACCAAATGTGTCACCAAGGTCACTTCTATATATTCGACTTTGCTTAAAAAAATGTTTTCACCTTATCTGTAAGACAAGCTTTTCCCTTGTAACAGCTCTTCTGAGAAGACAAAAAAAATTCTAAGCTTTCGCCAAACAATATTAAATTTACAGAATTCGTTAGCTTAATAATATACATTAGAGTTTAGTATTCTTTGGATTTTCTGAATTATAATTTTAGCGTATGAAGTAACTGCACACAATATTCATTACCTGCATAAAATATTCATTAGATTTGCGACATTCATTATATAAAAAGAATTTTATTTCAAAAACAATCTTTACGAATGTATATCTTTATTTCAATCCATACGTTAAAAAAATTTTCCAGAAATAAAACATTATGTTTCTAATTACTTTTCAGAAACAGATTCTCCGGCCGAAATTGAAAAGATAGAATATGACAGAAAATGGATCGAAAACTGTGTATGGATACGAGATAAAATTCTTAAAGAACTTGGAATTAGTGTTGCAGATCTGAGTTCCTTCGAGTCGTTCACCAAACTTCTTCATAGACCTCGAGATCCTTCTAGTCTAGCCGTCATACGTATGCTCTATGGTACGTTTCTTATTTACTTGAAGGTTTTTTATATGTTAACAATAATTTCTGTTTTTTTAGAAATTCTTTTTTAATTCTAATATAGTAAAGCATTCATAATTTTAAGAATATTTGTAATTTCAAGACGAGTATCAATTATTAGTATTTCATACGAATCACTCTTAAAGTTTCAACAGATTGAAGTTATTAGCAATATTGTGATCAATTGCAAAAAACTATCGAAACACAAACAATCATGTTCTTAAATAAAAATTCATTTTAATAAAGGTATTAAACTTATAGAGAAAGCATTCCCCCGTACAGATTTTTTTCCCTTCTTATTTAACGATGTCATTTAAGCACTTTCAGCCGTTGCATTTTTGGGGACTCTACTATACCTCTAATATATACCTATAATTGCATACTTATATCAAAAATATTTCTATTTTGGAGGAACTCATCTCCATGCTACAGAGAAATGCTTGCCAAAATTAGCATGCTATTAGCAGAGGAAAACCAGAATTCATGAGAAACGGACTCAAATATATTCGCTTCGAAGTAAAAAAGGTATTTTTGTAATTAATTAGCCACCCAACAATTATTGTTTTAGTCAAAAACAAAATGGTCATCCAAGAACTTTTCTAATTAAAGCATTTTCTGATTATTTAACTAATAATATAATAATAGAGTGAAGGCATGAGCAAATTTAAAGAATAAGTGAAGGAGTGAATAATTGAATGAAGGAAAGAAGGAGTGAGTGAATTAATGAATAAGTGAATAAATGAATTTGTGAGGGAGTGAGAAAATAAATGAATGAATGAGAGAATGAATGAAAGAGTATGTAAGGGAATAAGTGAGAGTGTGTGTGAATTAATAAATGAGTAAGGAATGAGTGAAGGAAGGAGTTGATAAATTAATGAATATGTATAAATAAATTAATAAAGTTTCTATTCTTTTATCATATTGTTGTTTGTTATAATTATAATATTTAATTGAATAATTTAACAAATATTTTAAATTCTGCTCTTTGTAAAACTTTGCGCATAGAACAATTTAATTTGTTTTATAGTGTTTAAATATTATGTGATTTCGTCCGTATGCATGTGTGAGCGTATTTCTGTGGGCTTGTGTGTATATCCGTGTAAAAATCCTGTTTTGTGCAATGGTTTTAATGGTATTTATGGGTTAACGTCCATTATTTTCAATCGTTACTTGAAATATTATACTCATAAAAATCTTAAAAAAAGAATTCAATCAAGTTCTCGAACTGTGCAAGTTTGTTATGATAATAGGTTTTTTCAATTACCAAAACGGATGATGTTCTAATTGAAATGTTCTAGGTCTTTTGATGATAATTGATGTACACCATGAACGAGGATTGTCGTCTGCGGACAGCAGGTGGGGGAACCCCACCGAATGTCGATTTCCTTTCTTCCATTTCCTAAAACCAATGTCTTTGGAATGGATGATCATGATTTATTTGCTTATGCTCTTGGGTAAGTGGAAAACTAATGAAATACAACCTAAGTGAAACTGATGAGATGCTTTTACTCACATGGGCTATTTTAGATATGGTTTATCTTGTTTATGATTTGTAAAAATCGGGAAGAATTGAGTATTTGAGGATCATTACTTTAAAAAAAAAATTATTATGTTTTCGTGGTTGAACATTTATACTTTTGCTAAATGGAAACATTTCATATAAAAAAAATGGAAAATAAAATTTAGTGGTAAGAATTTCACAAAATGAACTTATTCTCAAAAATATTATCTATGAATTTCTAACAAAAAAAAAATTAAAAGTTGGTACAGGAAAGGCAATATAAAATCACAAAACTCTTCTGAAATAAAGTCTATCAACAGTAAATGTAAAAAAGAAAGATTCTTACATAAAGTCATTTAAGGCTTCCGTCTGCTTGTCATTTTGATTTCCTGAATGTAATGTGAATCTTATGAATAATTCACACACACACAAAATTCTTTTCTCATCCAGTATTTTTTTTAATTTGAATACAAAAAATGCACCATAAGGAGCAAATAATAGTGAAGGTTTCTACGGAAATACATTTTCCCTTCGATTTAGAAAAAAAAAACATTTTACCCTCTATTTTAATTATTTGCTTAAGGATTTTCTGATCTTTAAAAAATATTCTAAAACATTTTCGAAAATCTGGGAGAAAATGTTACTCCGCAGATACCTGGATTATTATTTGCTCTTTCAAATGCCCTTTTTTGCATTCAAATAGATAAACTAGTATAGGTTTAAGGACGACAGTAGAAATTCTATAGGAATAACATTACGTCAACGAAATCAAAATGCCTGGCAGACGTGAGTCTTAATGCAAGAATATTACATACTTAACTAAAATCGGATACGTAGCTTAAGGTTTTCAGTGCCCGGGAGCAAGTGAAGATTTCGCTCCCCCTCCTTTATATCAAAATGCTATGAGGAATAAAAAGGCATATTTTTAAAATAATAGAGCATTAGAAAAGCATATTTCTTACGTTAAATTGTTTTAAACATTTTAATTTTGTAAAATACTCTTTATGCATATATTTTCAAGTTTTGCTAAATTTACAAAGATAGAGCGAAGTTAAATCATGAAGACAGTAATGATAGTTTGAAAGTCTTATTACTCTAAAATGTTATTCAAATATGCCACTCAAAAACTTAAACATTACATTAAATATAGTATATATTATAACCTAAAACCAAAGTTAGCATAAAGTCTTAAAAAATTTAGTCCGATGTACTGTATTACCTTCAATTAAAGGAGTATTTTTAATAACCAAATATTTGCATTCAAATATTTGGTCCACCCAACGGACCAAACATTTTGTCCCTTAAGTAGAGGTGTCTCTTCATAAGATATAAATACATGTACTTTTCAAAGGGACCAGGACCAACAGAATTGTTCCTTAAATAGAGGTGTGGCTTACAAGAGGTAATATTATATATATATTGCTTTAAATTTAATTATTAACTTCAAATAGGATTTTTATGCCTTTTTCTGCAGCAAATTTATAAATCAGTTCGTTTAGATTCAATTTAACCTAATGCTCCTTACTCAGTGAAGCCACAGCTGGCCAATCTTTCATGCACCGTGAATGATATCAGATAGAACAAGATACATGCTTCAAAATCAGAAACAGACAAAATACATAGAAAAAAGATATCCTCCTAATTATGGAATGATGGACTGAGTATAAGAATATTTTTATTTACTTCTTAATGCATTCAGGAAAGGAAACATCAATTTTGCGCCTCGTGGAAGTTGTGTCCTGAGACATATGTCCCCATTTGCCCTCCTTAACTGACAAGTCCCAAAAAACTCTTCTTGGGGAAATAAATTTGATTTCGTCTAGGATAACTCATCAATTAAGTTTACTGAAAATGAAAAAAATGAAGTATAAAGTTTATATGCATTGATAAAAGGACACCCTCATACATTGTTTTCATTTGTTTGTAACAAGGTAATCATTTTGCAGGAGCAACAGGAATCATGTTGGGCTACATATACCGAATGAGTTGTCTGTGCTTTCTTGTTTCGTATTGGTATATATTCTTCCTGGACAAATCACACTGGAATAACCATTCCTACCTTTTCGGATTGATCGGACTACAACTTATGGTCAGTGGTGCAAACAGATGCTGGTATGTTAAACCCTAAATTCTGATCTTACGTAAAAAATAAGTTTATAATAATATATTTATACTCTAATATACAGGATGATTTGAAACTTACGGTCAAAAATTTAAGGTGTGGTAGACGGTAACGGCTAAAGTTACGAGGTACCTATTTAACAATTTAAATTTACCCTCTCATCATAATTTATAGTAAGAAAAATATCAGAATTAATTATGATGTGGTAGAAAGCATCTAAACAAGTAATTTTCATCATATGATGCAAAGGCGAAGAGCAAGCGGTGAACCACTAGAAGACGCTGTAATCGAAAGCATAAAACGTGAGTTTTCTGGTAGCTACTTACATTAATCAGCAAAAGACCACATCTCTTGAAATCTACGGTAGAAATGACGATGTGCGATAAAACTCGCGCTTTATGCTTTTCATTACAATGCCATCTAAAGATTTACCGCTTCCCTCCGCCTTTGCATTGTATGATAAAAATTGCTTGTTTAGATGTTTTCTATCCCCCTTAAATCTTTGTCCATGAGTTTTTGCCCTATATATTACACTAAACCTTTAATTAAATCCTATTTAATTATGCATTACGTAATGTTAAACTTTTATTAATTCTCATCGCCTTCGGTAAAAATAATACTTTTCAGCTCATACATCTCTTTTAATACTTTTATTATTATAGGTCTCTGGATGGACGAAAAAATCCAAAATTCAGGCACAAACACGTTCCTTTGTGGAATTATGCTCTTTTGAGAGGACAGGTATTGATCAGTTATTATTTAGTTTTCTATATTTCTAATTTTGGCCTCGTATTACATTGTAATTCATAATCAATAAAGATTATTCCAGAAGATATTACATCAAGTAACATGCATGCTTTGTACTTATTTCAAACATACAAAGATATATTTACACCTATTTCAAAAAATTAGTTGTAGTCATAACTCTTTAAAAAGTTATAATTAATAATTACAGATTTTTCTAAAAGCTGGTATAAGTCTCTTTCGATATTTACTATCACAGATCATAAGACAGTTTTAATTAAGTTAAAATTACTTATTATTACATCAATTTGATATGAATGTGTAAGCTAACAGGTGTAATAGATCATTTGTACAAGGGACTGAGTCTGTTCTTTTTTCCTTTGCGATTTCATGAGGTTTCGTACTTTTTATTTAGAAACTTCTCAAACCCATCTTTGTTCTAATGCACTCTACTTCGTTTTTATAATAATTATCCAAAAATAAAATCAAAAACACGTCATAAGTGCTTAGAGATTTATTCCATTGTTTTTATTCTAGTTTGATTTATTAAACTTATGAATCATTAAAATTTATAACATTGCGGAATGATCTTTAATTTTTAACCCTGAGATCGCTGTAACACATTGCTGTCATCCTCGAACTATTAAATTTATAATCTAGTGTTTAAAGATTTATATTATGGTGAAGTCTTTTTCAAATTTTTAATTATTCAATGCTTTTTTTCACAAAACAAAAAGCTCTATGAACAATAAATTCTTACCTTTCTACGCTAAAATTTCTTCCAGGCTGTTTTATAAAAATTTTGGAAATTTTAATGATTGTTCTGTAACAATTCATTACTTAAAAAGAGTAAATTGCATCCCTCCAATGTTGTTATTATTTCAGGACAAAATAACGAACAGCCGGGATGTTTTCAGGAACAAATATTATTTAATACTTGACACGTTCCACAACACAAGGAAGGATACAAAACATATATAAAACACAGATTCACGAGCATCACTTCATCAATCTGCTAAAAAGTCTCCCTCTTTCCCCGAGCTTGCGCTTCTAACCAAAAGAACACGCGGCGCCATCTGGCTACCGTTTAAAAGTAAATGGAAGGTAGTGCTAAATTACAGTGTTACAAAATTAATTTATGCTGTGAAATATTATTTTCCCAGAATAAAAAGTATAAGAACCAATCAAAAATAAAATAATCTCATCGAAATGTATCATTATCGGAAGTTAACGATACAAAATAATTCAAATGTAACTAAAAGGAAATCAAAAGTTTTGCACCAAATAAACATCAAACGAAGTTGATTTCATTTAAAATTTAACAAACGGCAGCAGCAAAACGTTGTGTTCACTAAATTCGATGTAAAATTAATTAACTTACACTCTCATCTAAATTAAACTAATAAAAATTCACCAATTTAAAAGGATTTTCTGTAATTAATAGTGAGTTTACTATAACGGGAAAAATTTAACATGTGTATAATTTACTTTAAATGTTAATGTAATTTAATAGAGTTTATCTTTCAGATATTTTTAGTGTATTTCATCGCTGGCCTAAAGAAAACCAATTTAGATTGGATAGGTGGGTACTCTATGGAGAAGCTGGGATATCATTGGGTCTTTGACGGATTCAGGTAATGTAATTATTTTTGAGCAAAAAAGTTTAAAGTTTAAGTGCGTAATAATTTCTTTATTTTGATATAAAAGCTATTTTCATATCCGGCTAACAACATCAAAAGAGTCAAAAATTTAGGATAGATATGTCTAAGCTATATATGAATTCAAATATCATAAAGAGAACCTCGAAGTTTAAATTGTTGGGAAAATCGCGATAGATGAAAGTTGCGTTGACGTCATAAAGTGTGTTTTTACGAAATATCTATTTTCTTAAGGTTCCCAACTATTAGCCGTTTTGATTTCGTTAACTTAATGTTAGTTCTAGGGAATTTCTACTTCTGACATCAAATTTAGTCTATTTTACAACATTTTTCTGTATTTCACTTGGTGTGTGTGTCATCAAATTACCGATCGTTAATTTAACCAACTTCCCATTAAGCTAGAGCTCTGAAACTTTTGGAATCGTTCTTACTAGCCTAACAATGCAATAATTAGATATTTGCGAAAAGTTTTAACTAATGTTTCAATATTTTTTAATAACGTAATTTGTGTAGTGATCTTAAAGACGATAGAGATATGAGGTTTTTTACAAAGTTTTAACTAATATTTCAATAATTTTTTTAATAAACTTTGCCACCATTTAAAAACGTCGTTTTAAAAAACGTTGGTTTTTTTTACCTCGAATTATTTTCTATTGGATTGTAAAAATGTGCATCCGAAAAATATAAGAAAAATAATGAAAACTTCTGCAGAATTCAGTTATTCCTCTGATTTTTGAAAATATTTCAGAATATTTTTAAAGACAGAAAAATCCACAAACGAATCACTAAAAGAGAAGTAAAGCTATTTTTTGAAAATCGGAGGAAAAATAGAATTCAACAAAAACCTTCATTATTTTGTTTGATCTTTCGGATGTACTTTTTTTTCATTCCAATAGATAAAAAGTCTAGATTTGAGGAGGGAAGTATAAATTTAATAGGCTTAAGATTACCTTCATTAAATCAAAATGGCTGGTAGACGGAAGCCTTATTAGTTGATGATATTATTTTTGTTAAATGTTTTTTTGTTCCAACAGATTCTTGTTAACAGACGATCAGATCACATATTTCGTAGTGCACTTGGGCGGCTTTCTTCTGGATTTGACGGTAGGTTTCTTCATGTTGATGGAATTCAGCAGACCATACGCTTTCCTCTTTTGTGGTTTGTTTAATCTTATGAACTCTAGGATGTTCTCCATAGGTATGTCATTATTTTTTGTTCTCTATTCTCTAACCCTGCTTATTTAGAACTTTTATGACAAATTAATAACAAATACCAGTGACTGCTTTTACAAAAATATATATTTCATTTCAAATTGTGATCAATAAATTTTCTTAAAGTTTGAAAGTCTTTGGTAAAATGGTTAAAATTGGCACATGCAAAGCCTTTCTGAAAATATAGTGTTATGCAAAAATTATTTGTCTGATACACACAGTGCATATGTAGATTGTAGACAAAATACGGGTAACACTTGGATTCTGAGTTATTACGTTTATCAATATGTTTGTCTTCCATGAAGATTTTATATAGAAACAGTTCGACGTGGAATTGAGGTATGTAGAATCCTAGAATTCTAACATAGTATTACGGTAATTTATACCATTCCTCCAGTAAAATCTCTCCCAATTCTGCCAGTGAGGAAGACAAATGAAATTATTCCCTCACTTGTTGCTCAAAATTTCCATAAAAGCTCAGTAATTTTACTTTCTAGTAACTGAGGGCATCAAGGCGATAGTTTCATTTCCTCCCCATGATCTTTAAAATCAACTTGACGATTTTTCTGTTCTGAAGGAAGCATTATCACCCTAACATATTGGATAGCTATTGGATTGAGAAGTTATTAGATCACAACTTTGATTCAGTAAATCGGATCCACAACTGTGATTATTCTAAGCATTCGAGTCCGATTAGTGTTTGGCTATTATAAAGATAAATTCGGACATAATAAAAGATAAATTCGGACGCGAATTGAAAGCATCCACAGATAAAGTAGTTTAGGGATTAACTGTTGATTGTTCACAGAAATGAAAGAAATAACTTGATTTTCAGCACAGTTTGATTTTCTGTTCTTTAAACTATTATTTAGTGACTGTTCTACATAAGAATTGCAATGGAAGAAGAAGGAAGTCATAACTAAGGGTTACAGACTCATCCATAATTTCAGCTGTTTAGACTATGAATCCCCTATTAGGTAGCACTAACAATCATGCCTTTCTACAAGTCGCTGATATTGAACATTTCAAAATAATAATCCGTGGCTTACATATTATCTATAACTGTTCTACTTGTAGCAGATAGAGGATTTCTCACCTTACTCATATATGTACATGGCAAGCATATGAAGGAGCAATAAGACACAGAAGCACATACCACTCTTCAAGTGACTCAGATCATTTAGTATATCTGGATCGAATGATCCAGAACAATTTAGTATATTTTAAGCATCAACATTTATTTGTAATCCGATATATTATTGTGTGCAAGAATACCACTCGTTCAAATAGAGTGAAATTCGAAAAGAAAACTAGTTTAAATATTTATCAAAATAATAGATCATAAGACGTATGGTGAGTCAATCAGAAGTTTATCAAAAATATAATTATTTTATCTTTGAAAAATTAACAACTTTGAAATTCTTGCAGCCGAACTGCGCCTCGCGTGATGACGCGTATTATTATCCGTGCAGAACTGAAACTGACGTCACGGATTCTAAAACTCGGATGTACAACAGCACTTCTGATGACGTCATATTTAGGCGATGATGAACTTGCGGTTAACCTAAATCATGATTGCGAATGAATTATAATTGCATTCACTACAAGCTAAAGGATAACTGGAGGGATACAGCTAGAATCAGAAAATTATCAACCTAGAATAGTACACAGTGACAATGAACAACTGTCGATAACCTCGTAGACATCATTTCAAGCAAGATTCGAGTATTCAGAAAACGGCCACAGAGAACTCTTATTAGTTAGGTAGCAAGAACGATGGATCTATTGGCACGAGATGTCTTCTACTCATCAAGAATGAACTCAGCAGGTCAACTGGATATCCGGACTGGTCCAGGAGGGATATCAAAATTAGATAGTTGGCGGATAATAATCGGATCACAATAGAATGCTCCTCTTTCTCTTCTGCTGCGTTCTTCTGATGGCCGCATGTGTTTCTATTCCAATACCTTAGGTGAGCACTCACTCACAATTTGCATATCAGCACGCATGGAGAAATAGGTTATCTCGTACCGTCTCATGGCATGGTGAGAAGTTTCAACAGGTTCTAGGAGGTCCGCCATACATCGAAGCCTACATCGTACTAAAAATCCGAAAGAAAGCTTCTTTTACGTTTCTTCTTCAGAAGGGATGTAGTGCCTTCCTCTCATTATTTATCTCTACAGACATCATAAAACATAATTAAATAGACACTAGATTAACAATTTCCAATTCAAGAAGCGTCAGAGAAAAATACAAACACAGTTTATTAAATCTCTTCTCAGATCATGCAAGACCACTCTATCTCTCTCAACCCTCAACGCTCCTGAACCCTAGTTAAGAATTAAACAATAAAGTTCTTGTTTGCCAACTCCCCCTTGCCCAATGATCTGCTTCTCAAATACCGGAGGTTCAATGTCTTTCACAGAGAGACCAGGAAGAACTTCTAACCGAATTTAATCTCAGATTAGCTACTGCAAGTAACTCAACTTCTAACGTGCAATCCTCTTACAACTACTCACTATCAACAATCCCCTTTCACTGTCGTTTCTAGTACGCTTATATACCTCAAATCAATTCGTTACACATCTTATTTTCGTCTAATTAGCGTCACTACATTTTATTTGATCGGAAAGGAAGTTTATATAAAGCCAGAAAGTAACCCCAATTGATAGTTAAGTAAAGGTTTGAAAATAGCTCAATGTGAAAGGTGTTTCCTCTGTTTTGTCTACCTTCTGTAGCAAATATAGTATAAAATTTAGTGTAGGGCAATATCAGAATTGTTTCGTGCGTTTTGTTTCCTAAGAATGCTTTAAAAAAAGCTAAGTTACGAAAAGAACTAAATATTTTAAGTGCACCATGAGACAAAAATGGTTTCCTATTGATATTTTTTTAAAAAATTCATCATCTGATTCTATTTTTGGCAAATTTTTCTGAAAGCATTTTTCATTTGGAATTAAAATAGTACACTAATACGATATTTTGTAATATTTTTAATGTTTTGTTTTGATTTTCACAACAGCCTATTGAAAACTTGAAGGGAAATCTTATTTTTAAATGTAAAACGTTTTTGTCCAGAAACGTGAAATTATTGCTAATCCTTATGCGCTTTATCTAGCTGTCTTCCAATAAACACATCTATGTCTAGAAAATTTAATTTTTATTTGCATTTATCAATTCTTTAAAAGTTTTATGTGATCTGTTTAAAATTTTATTGGAAAAATATTTTTGGAAGTGTAACAATGCAGCAAAAGTTACAACGAAACTGTATCCATATTAAACGTTTCATCTTCATAAGATGCCGTCTATCGGCCATTTTGATTTCATGAACGTAATGTTAATTCTATGGAATTTCGACCACAGTTCACAAATCTTAACCACGCAAAAAGTGCATCCGAAAAAGCAAAAGGCTTGTGCGGAGTTGCATTTTTACTCCGATTTTCGAAAATATTTTAAATTTTTTTTAAAGACTGGAAAACCCATAAAAGAATCATTAAAATAGACGTTAAAATATTTTTTTTAAAATCAGCGAGAAAATGTAATTCCGCACTAACCTTCATTATTTTCTACTGTTTCGAATACCCTTTTTTACATTCAAATAGATAAAGTAGTAAAGATTTGAGGACGGTAGTCGAAACTCCATAAGATTAACATTACGTTCACGAAATCAAAATGGACGGTAGACGGGAGCCTTAAAACTATTTGCATATGTTAGATAGCTCGAATCTGTTTTGTAAATTCGTGAATATTCATAGTCTGCCTGGTTTTTGCATTTTCTTTCTTACTTCATAAGTTTATGTGACAATTTTGTTATGCTCTGTGTATTTAATTGTAAACAGGATCTCTATTTTGCAATTTTAATATATTTCTTAACTTACATAGCATACGATTCTGATTTTTCTTAAACTGACTATTTTATGACCAATTTCTTTCTTTCTTTTTGCTCCTTTTTAAATTTTTTTTTTTTTTTTTTTTTTTTTATCTATTTTTCCGATGTATTTTACTTCTAACGTATCAATTTTCCTGCCTTTCATGACATTAGGAAATGTAACTTTATAAGTTTCAGATAGCTTTAGATAAACCACCTCAACCAATATTTTTCAGTTCATTGTATTTTTGAGTGATATTGTACTCTATTCCCCCTTGGGGAAAAAAATAACCAATAAATTATAAAAAACGTACAGTGCATTGTATGGAATTTTTATTGGTAAAGCAAGAATAGCTTCTACTCAATGCTCTGTTGTAAAAAAGGTTAAATTTACAATAAATTAAGACGTTCAAATGCTATTTGTCTCGTGAAGGCTCTTCTAGGCCTTCAAATTTAGTTTGTTTGATCTTGTTATGTTCTTCACATGTTTTGTGGATATAATCTCATCGTCGATTTTAAATCTTCATTTTGGAACTTTTAACAGAAAGAAGAGCTATTGTTCTATTTAAAGATTTTTGAATAATTGAATAGCGGTAGCCAAGTGGTTACTCGTATGGTCCTTAGATCGCGGTCAGTATTTTTCTGTCGAGTATCGAGTTCTGATTCTATAAAAATCCTGATGTACGCTAAAGTTGTCGAGATATCAAGTCACCAAATGGTGAGATGGGGAAGTTTCATGAGGAATTGCGAAGTCGGTCACTAATAGTCCTCGTGTTGCCTCTAGGAGAAACGATAATAAACAATCGATTAAGGAATAGTAGAATAATGGTTTTATTGTTGTGAAGTAAGAAATATTCCATACAAGAATATATGAAAGTAAGAAATTAATCAAATAAAATACATCATCTTTTTTTTTCCAAAAAAAGTGAATATACTTTTATTACAATCCTTGTATTTAATATGGAACATTTATTTTTTGCAGAGAACAATCTGGTAAAACTTGTCACGATTTAATTTTAAGTTTATTACAAACACTGAGATATATAACAAATAAATTTAAAGTGCTTAGCTTTTAAAAGGAAACGTCTCATTTTATGGATTGGAACAAAGTCCATTGCAAAACACTTAATGTTTACTGTTTACGAATGAAATTATATTTATATATAAACTAATAAATTTTAAAAAATACCAAAAACAGATCTTTATGTAGCATCAATTTTGTCATGAGAACAAAACATTACTTTTTTTTTCTTGTTATTTAGCTTTGTTCCTGGTATGCTAAGGAAGATAGCAAACAGGTTTTAAAGAGTTTAAAGTGACGTTACATTGTGAGAATAGAATGGCCGTTCATGTTTCATATTAAATTCCAAGTTCTTTAACCTTTCGGTTGCCTAATTTATATCTAAAAAATTTACTTGAAAAATTTACTCAAAATAATATCAAATTTAATTCATTTAGCGCTTGCACAGAGTAAAGAACAATGATTGAAACAACCTATTTACTATTTTCTTTCTTTGGCATTCAAAGCTTTCGACTTGCTTCCTTGTTGATGCAATTAAGCGAGAAAAAGTGCCAAACATTGGACAACATTTTCCACAATTATTATTTTTTTTTAATTTTGTTTTGGATATCGTAATGAATGCAATTTAATACCACCCTTGTTGGTATGAGAATTAATTAATTTACCCTTGTTGGTAAATTTATGTAGGGAATATCACCCATTCTAATCTGACAAACAAAATAAATAAATATACGAACTGATGATATCTATATTTCTTTTATTTTCAATTTTCTCTGAAAACATTTAATCACGAGCGTCCAAAATTTTTATTATTCTAACAACTTATGAAAGATTTTTCACTCTCAATCCTTGAATAATTCTTCAAATTCATCAGATTATCTGACTTTTTTAAGAAACGAATTTAGTTAAAGATGAGCGATTTTAATATGCAATTATTTGATTATTGATTATCTATTCTAATTAAAGTTATTTCTAGAAATGCATATCGTGGCAAAGGCATGCACATTCAAAATTCTTTAGATGAAAGGATCGTGTATTTCTTCTGCAGAACTGTTATTTTTTTTTAAAAATTAATTATTAAAACTGCACTATATATATAGTGACTTTTTTTTAACTCTTTTGTCTTTCTAATTGTCTTTTGTATATTTTCAGTTTTTAAGTATTTTCTTATTTCCTTATTTATTATGATTATTTCGTACTGCGGTTAATATGTACTTCATTATAAATATAATAGTTTTTAATATTAATTTTATTTTTGCAATATTTTTCTCCTGTATTACAATCTTGTATACTTGCTCCTTTTGTACTTTTAAAAATATTTACATTATATGGGGGATGTATGCGAAAACCCTCCCCATTTGCATATAATATGTGTGTCTGTGTGAGTGTTCTGTGTCTGTCTCTCTCTCTCTCTCTCTGTGTGTGTGGGGGGGTCGACATTTCTTGCATCTTGATAATATTATGTTGTCGATGAAATGAAACAAATAATTAGCAGTCGTTTAGTTTTGATAAAACCGTTTAATTTAGTTGATCATAATGATAATTTAGAAGATGTTTGAAGCAAATTGCTTTTTGAGGTATTGTACAGCCATGATGAAAGAAAACGCTTGAGAGCCGCACATTAAGTGAGAGGAGAGAAAGATAGCATTTGGTTGGCCGAATACATATATACTAACTAGAAAAAAAAGTGGGGAAGGAAGGGTCTCGGAATAATTTTGCAATTCTGTAGGTTTAAAAGTCAAGCTCGAGATATTGTTATTAAACATAACACAAGCACAATTCTAAAAAGAAATTTAGCTTACTTAAAAACGGAAGAAAAGGCTTACGTTAAGAATAATTATTTATATATATATATATATATATATATATATATATATATAGGGACTTTCAAATTATTGAATAAGTAAAAATGGGACATTCAAATTCATGGCTATAATCAGAAACACCATTTTTTCTATTAAGAATGTTTATTCATTTTGATGAGAGAGAGGCTACAAATATACATTATTGAAAAAGGATAAAGCAAGAGGCATAGCCTCATCGGCTCGATTGCAATAGAAGAGTGAGTAATTTACCTTCCCTTCAAATTTATATGGAGGAATTTCTTCATATCACGAGGTAACACCTTGGTATTAGATGAAGATTCTGAAGACTTTGTAGGGATTAGCCTAGTAGGGATTAATCCCTGGCCTGCGACTGTGAGAAAGTTGGCTCAACAAATTGTATGTGCGCATGATCACATAAATTACAGAGCAATACGCAATTGTATCAAAAAATAGGAATGAACTCTTTACTTTTGAATAATAGAATGGGAAAAATTAGAAAGTGTGTGGGATCATTATATATATGTGTGTACTGAAAATTTATGAAAGAATAATTTAAAATATTTAAAAAGACAAAAATCCAGAAAGAAATGTAACAATGAAAGAAAAATAAATGAAAATATGGAACCCAGCAAGTCAAAAAGCAATATTATAAAAGCATATATATAAAGCAATGAATTTATCATTAAAAAACATAAAAGTAAGAGAACAATTAAAATCCAAAATCAACAAAAAAAAAAACACATTTATAGAACTAAGTAAAAAAAAGATGAAATTGAATCAAATTTGAAACTAAAAGAATAATTTGAACACCCAACAAAACAAATCATGCATATTCAGACTGGGAAATGAGTTGTGGGGTTAAAACAAACAAAAACAATTGTTTTCCAAACTAATAAATTATATTCTTCACCTAAAAGCTTTCCAATTAAATTTTTTTAATCAAAAACCATCTGTTAAATTATCCAATTAATAATATATATATATATATATATATATATATATATTTATGAAACACGTAAAAAATTATTTTCTTTAAAAAAATTATTTTTTCGCCGTATCTTTTTCAGCATCAAATGGATCGATATCCTCCCTCATGTTATACATTTCGCCATTCCAATGGACATAAATAACTGCGCATACAGTTCACGATGATACACAGTTCCTCCATTTTCATTTTAAGCAAAACAGGGGTATGTTCTCGTTCGGATTTCTCTTCCATTGCAAAAAAAAAAAAAAAAAAAAAAAAAAACACAAAATTCACTGATTTTGACACGGCATTCACTGATCTCAACACAAAATTTACCGAAATTCTTTCGAGTTATGAAATGTCTCCTGCGTGTTAAAAGGGAAAAAATGTATAAAATTACATAGTACTTTGTGCTGATCGAAATATTATTTCATGTTAAGCGTCTTGAAGTAAAACGTTTTACACTGCGTGTAATTATTTTCTCTTTCAAAATCTAAATTTAATTTGTAAGATTAAGATTCGCTGCAAATCACAAATGTTATACGTAACATTGATTGTGTTCCTGTAACACAACAGATATGTGGTTTCCCCTTTTCTATTCTAAGAACTTGAATTTCATTTTAAGCCAGTTGCACTTCCGTTTTAACAGCTCAGTACAAATAACTTTTATTTTTACCGGATGTCGGCTCAATTACACCTAACTAATGAAAAGAAATTACCAAATTGTAGAATCACTTGTTACATCCCATTTGGAAAAAGACCTTTAAAACTAACAATAAATTGTTTTTGGGCCACTCATTGAAATAATAATAATTCATAAACCATGATATGGAAAACAAGATGGATTTATCCGAAGTTAGCAGGGTTATTCGAAACGAATCATCCAATTTCAAAATTCCATATTAGTAGTTTTGCAAGTATTGGCGATATTACTTCCTTTACTTAAAGTATAATGTCAGGGTTATAAGTAAATTCCCACTAAACACATCGTAAAGTATCAGTGGTAATTGATTGTACAACAGTTGAAATCTGTTGTTTAAATGAAAGTAAATTTGTAGATAATAGTAGCTAGCTGTGTAGCATCAAGTCCTCTAGTCTTCTGCGACCGATCCAACTGCTAGTTAGATCTTTGAAAGCTTATAAAACAGCTTTCGTGAAGAACGCAAGAAAGTTATCTATTTTTCACTATATAAAACTTCCAAGGTTTTCTTTCGTATTCATGTATTCTCATTATTCTGGGTCATTTTTATTTTTGAAAATATGGAATTCTGAAATTGGATTAATCATTTTGTATAACCTTGTGCTATTATTAAAGCAGCTGGAATTTAAATTATCGAAATAAGGTTGCATTTGAAGTTGTCTTCGCACAATAACATCACATTATTAATACGTCAATGAGGCGACAATAATTCAAATTAACTCTATTTATTTACAATATATTTTACAATTATATTTACAAAGCCAACAACGCATATGAATCGGGCTTTATTTTTACGGTACAGGTGATTATTTTCCCTTATATTCATTACGCGTTAACATAAACTGAAACTATTGTAAATTGGTTTGAGAAATCAAAATAGATTAAGCAAGTCGCATGCAATTCACAGTGTTAAATATTTAAAGTTAAATATACTTGTATTTGGACAAGAATTAGAAGAAATTCATTACTTTTTATGTCAATTATTAACACGCATGTACTGTGTGTGTGTATTCAATGAATCTTTTTTTTTTTCATAAAGTACTATAAATCACTGTTACGATTCTAGTCTACTGGCCATTTTCATTTCGTGAACGTAATGTTAATCCTACGGAATTCCATCGTTCTGAATTCTATATTATTTTACCTATTTCAATGCAAAATGAATCCAAAAAAAGAAAAATAATAATGAAGGATGTCTGTGGAATTACATTTTCTCTCGAGTTTTTGAAAATATTTTAGAATAATTTTTAAAGATCGATAAAACCTCAAACGAATAATTAAAATACTAGTAAAAGTATTTGTGAATAACGGGGAGAAAATGTCATTCCGCAGACATCCTTCATTATTTTTTCTCTCTTTTTGATGCACTTTTTTGCATTCAAAAACAATTTAGAATTGAGAACGATAGTAGTAATTCCAAAAGATTAACATTACGTTCATGAAATCAAAATGGCAGGTAAACGGAAGCCTTAACCCTTTCGGGACGAACGTTCCATATACGCATCACTAGAGAATGAGCTCAAGGGTCGAACGATGCGTATTCGCATTCTAAGGTGGAACGTTTTCTAAATATCTCTAGATGACCCCCTGCGTCCATTACTTTTGAATTGAATAGTAGCTTTAGGATCTTGACCTTCAGTTGGATCACAGTCTGTCTTAATTCAGTATTTTGCTCACCAGCTGTTATGGAGGAGGAGGGAAAGCTTAATGTTAAATAATTCGATATAAAAACCAACGTTTTTAAAAACAACGTTTTTATATGGTGGCAAAGTTTATTAAAGAAAATTATTGAAATATTAGTTAAAACTGTTAGTTATTTTTAACTTTAAAATTTACTTAAAAAGAGATATTTGTGAGCGTATTAAAAAATTCATAATACACATGAAATCAAAACATGCATTTGAAAGTTTGTAAGTCACTCTATTAAAAAAAAGGAGAACCGGAATTCAGAAAAAATTATTGCGATAAGACACGGAGCCAAATATTGGAATCTTTCTTTCTTGCGAATGATTACTGACTGAAAGTCAGCAACCCTTACTATCTCCCCTTTGTTAGTTTTACGATACCTCATGTGGCGTGGGGAGTGCCCGGTGTTCCCAGAGGGGGAAAGAAATTTTTTCCTCAATTCTAAAAGCGCCGAGGGGAAAGAATATTTTGACTTATTAAAATTATTGAAATATGAGTTAAAACTTGTCGCAAACGTCTAAATATTACATTGTTAGGCGAGTACGAACGATTCCCAAAATTTCAAAGCTCTAGCTTGATGGGAAGTTGGTTAAATTAACGATCGAAAATTTGATGGCACACACACTCACACACACACCAAGTGAAATTCAGAAAAACGTTGTAAAAACTGAACTCGGCTCTTTGAACTTACATGTGGTGTACATTCGTGTTTCTGGTTTTTCACCGAATGATTTCTTATTGGTTTTTGCTGTGTATTTTTTATTTATTTCTTTTTAGAGCTGTACCGTCAATATTATTTGACTTTGTGTTGCATTTGAATGTATTTCGTTTACTTCCCTATTTATTTCGGAAAGCCTTAACTCCTGTTTATAATTGCGAGAAAGCGTTGTTTATCAGAAGAATATACTCGCATAGTCGACGATCCAGTTAATGATGAGAGTGTGATTAATTTTCTAAAACGTTTGAAAAGAATATTTCTAGTGATTCTGATGCGGACATTCTGTCAGAGATTGACGAAACAGGACTGTGCTTTTCTCCGCGCTTCGAGAATTATCACACTCGGACTTCACATTAAGTTTTGTTACTTCTTGTAGATAGTCTTTATTGTATATTTTCTTATTAATTTTAAAGTTTATTGGTGACATTGTCAGTAAAACTTGGAAATAATTTCAATAGCGCTTCTGAAAATTATTTCTCAACGTAAGCACTTCTTTAAATACAATTTTCTGTAAATTAAAGCAAAAATGTTATTAAAAATGCTAATTTTAAAATATAACAGCTTAATCAATAACCTAAAATTTTACCAAAAATTACAACATTAGAACGAAAACTTTTTTTACGTATTTTTTTTCTAAAGTTAGTGACACAAAATCCCCGGCCAGTGCAACAGTTCCTTTCGATTCTCCTCCATCTCCAGGGAACTTCTTACGACAAGGCGTGCCGTCTCGAATAGGTTAAGAGAAAGGAAAAATGGTGAAATCTGAGAGATATTTATGAATAAAATTCGTTTGTGTGTGTCAATATTTTTTTACTTTATTTCAAAATGAAAACATGTTCCACGTATGTTCTTATGAAAAATTTAACTACGATTTTAATCGCCCGAAATTTTCTCTGCAGGTATGTTCCCGTATGTGATGATAGCCGTCATGCCTATATTCTGCTCTTCCGAATGGCCCAAGAAAGTGTTCCGTCAAATTCCCAAACTCGGAGAGGTCGTTCTGTACGAGTCTGCACCCGGAAATAGCGAAGATTGTGTTTACACAGAAACGGAAGTCAAAGCGGAAGAGAAGGTGCGAACGATCATAGACTGCTACCACGTCCTTAAAATGTGTTGCAGACAGTATAAAGTAATTCTACCAGGAAAGAAACAAAGAAATACGGATGTTCAGTTCTTATAAATAGAAAAATGAAGTAAAAAAAAAATACGAAATTCAGACACGTTTAATCACAAAAAACAGAGCATTTTAAGTAATATTCAATTTTCATAACATTTTTTAAAAAAAAAAATTACGGATTTGCAGATTCTTTTTAAGCTCATTTTCAGTTTGATATCAAAGAATTGCTACTAATGTTCCTTTTTTACATAACATTTACTAAAGTATAACAAAATTCAATATCACAAGAGACTAGAAAAGATGAAGTTTTAAATAACCTAAGAACAAATATATGCATGTATTACAATAAAAAAATCTTGTTTTAATTTAAAATCAAAATATAAGAGAGCAGGTTCTTATATTTTTCGACTATATAACTTACTTTCATCTAGACCATTCCTGGCCAACAGGTGACCCGAGGGCCGGTTGTCAATTTTAGGCCCACGAAGCTAGCTTATCTGAAATAAAACTTAAACTTTTATTGTGCATTAAAATGTGAAAGAATATTCCACCCTTTGTCTTTCATATCATATCCCAATATTGTAGGAATATCTCCATACACTGATTCGATTATCGGCATAATTTTTCTTCTACATTCTTGTTGAAAAACAATGACAAAGTTGAGTTCATTTCAAAAGACACGTAAGCCATCTTACGTGAATAGGTTATACACAATAGTTACATACCAGCAAAACCTTTTGAAGGACGCGGGTGTGCATTATTAGGCGCGAGGAAGGAAGTAGTTGCAGTCACAGTGCCTGCAAAAGGCAGTCTACATTACTGTCTGTAGCATATTTGATCTGGAAGCGTATGGTTACATACAGACTGACTACTCTGTGTCTTTTCATAGCTTATAATTTAGCAATAAGATTGTGTTGTAACTACTGAACAGTTTATTAAACTAAATTTCATACAAATACATTTAATTCAATAAAATACAATTTACCTTAATTTATGCAGAATGATTTTGATCTCTGTGATGGGACTCGGAAGGATATTCACTTCCCGCGATTCGAGAGGTGAACGTAGTCGTAGTTTCTAACATGAGAATTTGAATTGGCTTTGCAAGAGCCAAAATTAAAAACATAATAAATCGAATTCATCACACACATGCAAGTTGATATACGTAAATACATGCAAATACGAATACGCACACACACACACAGATATATATATATATATATTTATATTTATAACGGGGCTGGCCAGAATAAAATGACTTTCCAAAATGATCCTCAAAATCTTTTGGATTCGAGAGGCCTGATCTAGACCTTTCTTATAAAAAAAATTTTTTTTCCTCGTAACTAAACCTATTTTGAATTAACATTTTATGACGTGTAGCCCTAGAAATCTCAACAAAAAAATTCACAATTTCAGTTTATTGTATTTTAATCGAAAAATAAAATGGGAAAGTTTTATATTCTTCTGCGTGGCTGGCAAATATTATATGAGTTCAACGAAAGGTAATTAATACAGGTAGAGATAACGAGAGATATTCAAAAAAGAAATACCCGTATTAGAAATGTAAAATGGAAATGGAGTACTCAATTTGATAATAAAAAATTTTGATAATGAAAAATTTGATAATGAAAGAAGTATTTGATATTGAAAAATTTTGATGTTTTTCTTTTTTTTCCTGAGAAGTTCCACGACAGTGATGTTTTACGCATCCCGAAAATTTGTCGTCATAATTTTTCTGGTCAATGAGACTATCTTCGCCTTCTTTTAATCAGATTCACCGGATGCAACGCATATTTATGGTTGTTGCTTGATCTTCAGTGTCAAATGATGAGTCCAGGTCTCATCGACGGTAACAACTCGATGCAAAATGACGATGATAATCACATTTTAATCTGATAGTAGATGACTGTGAAATGAAAGCTAACCTATGAATTTGAGTCAATTTTGTTCTGACGCCGTTTGACAGATGACAACACAAAATGGTAACACCAGTTTTCCTTATAAATGTCATCTGTAGTCAAAAACATGTACTTTTTAACCACCCGCGAACTAAATTACAAGCAATGAAAGTTTAAATCTCATTCAGTAAAAGTATGATCCTATTTATACCTAAGCATTTCTAAATTTGTAAAATATTATCAATGCAGTTAAAATGAATAATTTCGGATGTAAATTAAATATCGATTTATTCTGTTTCTTCGATTCTTAAATTGCTGGTGAAAGATAACTTTTACTATTTTCATTATTAAAAGTAAGAAATAATTTTTTTTGTAAAAATAATAACTTATTTTGAAGTAATCAATCCAGTATGATATTAATCACATCAAATATTTGCGACTGCTATGAAAATAATCTTCGAGCACGCACCAAAGTTGACGTACCGAAATAAAACTCAATTTTGTTATAAATTGGATTAGTGTTCGGAGTGCATATTTTATGATTTACGATTTAATGAGTTAAAACAAGCTTTATTTCCCTCTCTGTATCGTTACCAGAATATTTTTTAATTGCATGATTTCTGATGACATCTCACACCCTCAATATCTTTCATTCCTAGGATTATTTTATTTGACCTTAGATAACTACTGTTAAATCGGTTTTATTTTGTAGCTAATCATTTGAATCATAAACTGAGAACTAAGAAAAAGCATACATTTTTATATTTCCTTCATATATTTCAAACAAATTATCGTAACTTAAAAGAAATATTAGAATACTTCAATTAGAATATAGAAAAGTGGTAAAATTTAGCATTAGCACCCCTGACTGATGTTAAAAATGTACTCTCCACAAATAGCCTCGTTGCAGTAGCTATATATGTCCTTATGGATTATCCATATCTTAGATGAAATTCTGCATTTGTTTATCTCACTTTTAGCCGTGTCTTCTGTGGGCTTTTCATTATTCCAAAAATCTTCAACCTTAATTTTAATATAATATCGCAAATTATTGCGAGTTATCACTAATCATTCGAATATTAGACGATAATGACAGAACATCTCGAAAAGTAACGAGAGTACTGCTTATCACCTTTGCATAACTCATTTTACAAGTTATGAAGGTATTTAGGAGTACAGTGATGTTGTGACGTAGAGCTGTTCGTGATTTTCTCTTCACTGACCTCGGAGACCTTTTGGTAATTTGAATTGCATAATATTGCATTTCCTTGCCAGCTAGAATGGTACGCGCTTTGGTAAAATGGCGTAGATAAGAAGTTTGTGAATAAGAGGTATTGATATATAAGTGAAATAAAATTGAAAGGGAAGAGAAGGGAGAAAGAGGATAACGACAAGCTGATAGATACTAATTGTGGATTGGATTGAATCATCGGAAAAATCGTTTGGATTGAAGTGACTTCTGATTACTACGAGATATATCTGTCATAAACAAGAAGTGGGGGAATCTGAACGAGTGAGTTGGTAAGCTAAGACCTTATTATTAGAATATAAACTAGGATTAACTGAGTTAAAAGGGATAAGAGAGAAAATGATTTTTTGGATACACTTTGATTAGAACTAGTTTAGTTTAATTTAGTTTAGTTTTTATTAACGTCGCACTAGAAACAACACGATGGCTATTGGCGATGGACCTCGTAATTTTGAACCTCGGTCAAGTGACGAGGACGACACCTGAGCTGGCACCCCCCTCTCCTAACTTCCACGCCAACGGGAGGACTTTTGGCCCCGACATATTTAACGTACATCAGCCCCGGCTACATGGCGGGTCTTTGGCGGCCAAGGATCGAACCCGCGACTGAACGAAAACCGCCGGTCACTTCATTTGGAATCTCGAATTTAATTAGGCCTTAAGAAGATAGTTTCATTATACTTTAAGATTACTGTAGAATTAAATAATGAAGGAAATACTTCACAGCGTGAGCTTCACGGGAGCATCTCGAATTCTCAAAACGTGTAGAGGTCTGTAATCTATTAGATTAATGATTGGTTGTCCAGGGCTAATTTATTGAAGAAGTATAGTACAAAGAAATTTACAAAATTATCACGTTTTTGATATTTTCATACATTTTTGACATACCAGGTTCTTTTCTTCGCAATCATGAAACTAATCAAGCGTTGTCCTATCAATTTTTACCAACGTGTCAAAAAATATTTGAAATTGCACTCATCAACGTCTAAGTTTCGTATAATTTCTGCAACTATTGCAAATTTCTAGAAAATTATAGCATTTGTTTCGAAAACTTTATATATTTTTAAGAATTTGTAGAACATGTGATAGCTTTCGATAATTTGTAAAGGGTTCTCCCGCACTTTTGCCTTTAGCTAACCTTTCACTCGAGCTACTTTAGTACGTTATTTGAATTAAAAACTACAGCTAGTGAAAGAATCGCGACTCATGTCAATCAGCATTATTATATAAAAAGTGTAATGAAGGGAAATTATCAGATAGAGAGACTGGAGGTATTAGAAAGATTAGAGATAAGAGGAGTTAGCGGAAGTAGCGATATTGATGAGCACAAGTTATAGGTGCGTACAGCGATTCTTTTTAACAAAAGTGCCAGAAATTAAAACGCTTTAATAACTGGTCCGAAAAGGAGTCATTTTGTTCTAGATGATAAGAGCGAAGCAACAAGCGACCGGTCAACTTTTCTTTAGACGCAAATGGTCGTGGGTTCGAAACGCCGCCGACACTCCAAGGTCAAGAGTTCTCCCCTTCCACGAGATAGAAAAACATTCCCCGTTGTCGCGAGAAAACATCACCCTCCATACTGATGAACGAGGATTTGAACACTAGATGGAAGCACAACCTGGAACTACTAGTTGCATATACCCCCGACGCAAATAACGTGTCTCTGTGTGTCTAACTAAGACAACCGCAGATAAATCACAACAAGTGATATACCGGATATGGCTCACATGTCAACCACCACTCAAATAGAGACAGCCAATGACGCCAAACGGAAACTGTTTCACACAAAACTCAATATAATAATTGCTATAATGACTGGAAAAGCGATCTTCTCTGCAAATATCGCTCAAAATGTTCCTCTACATATCATCATGGTGTTACTGGAGAGAGGCGAGTATGCCCCGGCTCTCTTGAATAACAACAACAGAAGTTAAAACACCTTAATAATTACCCCTATGGGAGTCAGTTTTGGTCTAGTTGATAAGATTATTTCAAAAGCGAACGGAAAACTTTTCTTCAGGGACCAACTGTCAAAAGCTCGACGCGCCGTCGACATTCCAAGCCAACGGTCCTCCCCCGCCACGAGGTAGAAAAGTATCTTGCGATGTGACGGCGAAAATATCACCTCCGCTGAAGGTGCAAAGCAAATGTGAAAGGTATATTCTTGATTCCCATCCCATCACCAAAACATCACCTGATCTAAGGATATATTCCTGATTCCTATCCCCTCACCAGAACATTGTTGCACTCGGATACATTATTCACAATCGTACTATTTGTTGTTATTAAGTTTGCAGAATTCTAAACTATAATGTTTGTTTAAGAAAGCAATGAAGTAAATGCTCCACATGTTTGGTTCTATTTGATATTTGATCATTCCAAAGATGAAATAAATTTAGCTAAAAATTATCCTGATTGACAATTTCTAGATTGATTATATATTGCATCTCGAATGTTTTTTAAGTTAAATGGCGAAGCAAGGTGTTGAAATTTTAGCTTAGAATACTTATTTTCTTATTTAAAAGTAATTTTTCTTCTTTTTTTTCCAACAGACTGATTCTTCAGAGAAGCATACATCATGGGTCAAAGTTCCATCTTTGACTAAACTACGATTTCGCCACAAAATAACAGCGGTGTTATTTTGTCTCTACTTTTGTCTTCAAGGCTTCCTACCCTACTCACACTCGTTCACCAGAGGATACAACACGTGGACGCAAGGACTCTACGGATATTCTTGGGATATGATGGTCAACAACTGGAGATACGTGCACACAACAGTGACGGTAGTGGACAAAAATACTGGTCACCATTTCCACTTGGATCCTGAGGTATGCATGAAATGTCAATGATAAATGATTTTGAATGCTGCTTCTTTGCATTATATCTATTCTATTTTCAGAAGCGATGAAATTATTTTTAACTTAAAATCAGACCTTATTAGACTTCTTACGATGTAGTCGATAAAGAAAAGATGGATAACCTTAATTAGCAGAACTCATCATTTCTGGATTAACTTAATATCAATGTTAATGGCTGAAAGAGAACTAACTAACAGTTTAAAAATGTTAATTAACTTAATTAACGAAGTTCATTAAATTTAAAAAACATTTCTAAAATCATTCATTTCCAAGCAAGGATTCTGAATTCATTCATTTCTAGAATAGGAATGCTAAATTCATACATTTCTGAAAAGAATATTTAATTCATTAATTTTTTTAAAAAATAATTCTACACCCATTAATCGTAAAAAAAAAAATCCTAAATTTGTTAACTTCTATAAGAGAGTTTTCCCGTAATGGAATCTGAGGCTTTCTTTTTGCACTTAACGATAAGAAAAAAATTTCCAAACCTAAGGAACCAAAAAAAAAAAATTGAAACAAGTTGTAATGTTATGAAAAATACGAATTATTAAATACAGTATCGAGAAATAAGAATTTAGCGTCATTTTTTTTATGTCATGTATTTGGAATCCTCAAATCTAAACACCCTGAAATTTAAAATTTCATGATTCAATAGTTCAAGAAATATTTAATTGTGAAATTTCGATCGGACAACGTGGAGATTTAAGGGACTATTGACTAGTACATATGTTACTGGTCCAATCACTGAGCGGTAAGATAAAGGGGAAATATAAATCCAGTTTGAGTGAAAGTTACCGAGTATTTAGCCACCCACATAATTTTTTCCAAATATCTCTCTGGATTTAAAGGATGAATTTTCATCTCTGACTAATTATATAATTAAACTATGATTTTAGAGGTTTATTAGGGCATCTAGAGGGAAAGAAAATGGTCCGATCAAAAATAGGAATGGAACAGAAAAAATGATTAATTCTTCAATGAAAGGACCATCATAAATTGCATCATTCAATTTATTGATACAAATAGAGTAAAAATTAACATGTATATAATTGTTGGAGAATGATAAGTAGTGCCCAAAACGCAGAAGTTTGATCGGTGCAGTGTTTCGTGTGTATGCACCTTTTATGTGTGTCTCGCGAGAGGTGTGTCTTTAAAGCGTAAAGTGTGCCTTTGAAGTGTGAAGTATGTCCTCGTAATTTTGAACTTCTGTCAAGTGACGAGGACAATACCTGAGGTGGCAACCCCTCTTGCTCTCAAAACTTACACACTGTGCCAACGGGAGGTCTTTGAGCCTCGATATATTTGAAGTGCATCAGCCCGAGATACATAGTGGGTCTCTAGTAGAATCGAAGCTCGGACCCACGACTCAATGAAAACCGCCGGTCGCGAGTCAGTGACCATGACCGCTAGAAAACCAAGGCCACTAGCTCATTCATAAATAAGTTCGGAAATGAACTTGGATTCACTAGAAATTGAGAAAGAGAGAATCAACAGAACAGGAAGGATAAAATCATATTAAATGAAAAATAAGAGCAAACTTCACAATTAACAGAAAAGTTTTTTTGCATAAATCTTCTTATTGTTGATTTTATATATATATATATATATATATATATATATATATATATATATATATCTTTCACAATAGGACGATGAAAGAGCTAAAAAATCTATAAAAATTTACTTCTTTTTGAGATGCATTTCATCTTTTTCTAATACTTCTTTGTAGGAAGGCTTATATCTTTCGCATTTCCTGGAATACCTGAAGTAAAAGGCAGAAATAATTTACCACACACACACACACACAATTCCTACTAAACTTCCTCATATTGTCAGTGCTTCTGTTATCTATAGATCGGTAGCTTAAAAGTTTAATGCTTCATAAAGTGGCAGGTTGAAATATGAATTGGGATTAGGACCAGTCGTGAATAAAAAAGATGTACCAAAATCATTATTTCGCGTTAACAGATATTTTTAATTGATTTATTGTTTAATAAAGTCTTAGAAGTATGGGGGCTTCCTACTAGTTCTAAGCTGATCCAACTGGTTTAGAGCTATAAGCCTCCCCCTCCCGAGGAGACAATCAACTCCGCTTAGTTTAGTTTAGTTTTTTATTAACGTCGCACTAGAAGCAACACGAAGGCTATTGGTGACGGACCTCGTAATTTTGAAACACGGTCAAGTGACGAGGACGACACCTAAGCTGGTATCCCCCTCTCCTAACATCCACACCACGCCAACGGGAGGACTTTGGGCCCCGACAGATTTAACGTGCATCAGCCCCGGCTACACGGCGGGTCTTTGGCGGCCAAGGATCGAACCAGCGACTGAACGAAAACCGCCGGCCGCTAGTCCACGACCTTGACCACTAGGCAACCGCGGCCTTACAATCAACGCCACACTCAGCATTTATTGGCAAAAAGAAAAAAAATTACAAATTTTTACAGCAATAAAGGACAAGATATAACAATATATGTTGGTGCAAAGAACAAATTAAAACATAATTTCGAAATTAAAAAGAAAATAAAAGTTAATGCGTTTACAGAATGGGATGTCATAGTCCTAGATTTCCAATTTTTCCTTCTTTCCATTTTATCAGTTCAGTGTTTCCCAACGAAATCAATACTGCCCACCAGTGGGCATTAAAGAGACCTAATGAAGCGTTTTTCGTTCACGACTAATTTAGGAAGCGTTTATGACTAAGTACAACACTTTAGACAATACTCGAAAGATCGCGTTGAAAAAAAAGTTTGATTATTACTAGAAATTCTGTAATGCATATTTCAACAAATAGTTATAATTGTCTGTTAAGCAAGAGCAGCCCACATTAAAAGTAGGATTTGATACATTAGCTTTGTTTCCAACACTTTTTTTTTGAATTCCTACTATTAGCTCACACTCTCCCTATATATATCTTATTCGAATTTTCAATCATTAATAAAATACTTCTTATTCATCCACTCAAGTTCAAATACATTTTTTGAACTTGTAGTGGATGACACATGATGTTAATACAGTGTTTTCAAATATTAATTCATTAATTAAATTAAAATTGGTAAAAATTCAGTTGAGCCCAACCACTTGGCGCGTTTTCAAAA
Source organism: Nephila pilipes (assembly GCA_019974015.1). Taxonomy (NCBI): domain Eukaryota; kingdom Metazoa; phylum Arthropoda; class Arachnida; order Araneae; family Nephilidae; genus Nephila; species Nephila pilipes. Next base: position 188,825 of record BMAW01032963.1, read on the forward strand.
ATTGCCAAACTTGGCGATTTTTTTCTCCTGAACGTTAAGTCCGCGAAGTGGACCAGGGTAGCCCTATTTGGAAAAATAACGTCAAATAAATTCCTACCAAATAATTTCTAAATACCGCGAAGGGTGGTTGGGCTAAACTGCTTTTCAACCATTTAATTTACCGGATGAATTAAGAAACAAGCCAATGCTTCTACTCTGTCATTTGTCTTGCAACGGCAAAGTTGGTAGAGCGTCGGCGTAGAATCTTCATGACTTCGGATCGAATCTCGTCGAAGCATAAAATTTTTTCATTTGATTTTCAAATAATTTGTTTTAGTTTTATATGGGAGAAAAACATTTCTCTTATATAACATATTTAGCAGGATATAAATTTAGAAATAAATTTATATCCTGCTTTCCTGCTATTTATTAAGAATAAATTTATATCATCAGTAATGAAGCCTGTAGATCGCTGAAAAAAAAATTTTTTTTGCCACTTCACTTAATATTGTGATTCTGTCATATGTATGTACATATTTATACTAATTGTAATTATTTAATATAGAAGTAACTAAGATAAAAAAAAATTCTTTGTTGACCTAAGTAGGAATTGACTTAAAATTTTTTATATTACTTGTTTATTATTACATGAACCAGTCTCAGCATACGTAATGTAACATATTGTGTGCTTTGCATGTTCCGGCCACATCAACAAGGTTTAAATTTAAAAGTTTGGACAAATCACGACAAGATTAAGACTCCTATCGACACGCCACCTCGAGTTTCCAAAAGTAATATTAATCCTATGGTACTTTCCATTTTTCTTTTTAAAACTAGATTATTGCTTGTAATTGCATAGAATAAAATGTATTAGAAGGAGTGAAAAAAGAAAAAAGTTTCAGCGTGATTACCATCTTTCCCGGACTTCCGAAATTATTTTTTAAATATTTATTAAAGATCTGAACCTCACAATTACACCAAGAACTGGAGTCGGTGTTTTTCCCCCCCTTTATTACTCTCTGGCTCAGTTGTCCAAAGCGCATGTGTGCGAATCCAAAGATAAGTATTTCAAATATACCCACACCAACACATCGATAGACTACCACCGAAGTGATTATTCGAAATTTAGACGCTAGGTGGGACCACATTTAAGATTTGCCCTATTGATAAAACATATATCCCCCCCATAAAAATTGTCTCAGGTAGACTAAGTCGCTTCGTTCATAAGTCATGACTGGGAATATAAACGGATCTGGTGCATACATCAAACACAACCTCTCTATCGATAGAAATTATTAATAACGTCAAAGGAAAAGTTCCAAATGGCATTCAATTGAATGCCGTTGTCGTGTTCATAGATAATATAGAGGGTACATTAGGTTGTTTCATTGGATTGTAAATCATTTGCAGCAACAGCTGAAAAAATAAACTTCCCTAAATATCGTTCAGAAAATCCCTTAAAAACAAAAAGATTTTCTGCCGAGGAAGGAAATGCCTCCTCGCCCTCGTGTCGAAGTTAATAATAGCTAGAATAAAATCACTTAATTGATGACTTCGGTGGGATTTCGTTTCTGACTCAGTTATCTAAGGCGCACTTCTTACGGACTCACAGATACATAATTCAAACCTACCAAATCCGCATACCAACAGACTTCCATCGAAAATCTATCTTCCAACTTTTCCCTTTTTGGAATTGAATCTTGTGACCTCTATCTTCCAGTTCTATTATCAGGCTACCTAAACATTACATTCTGTATTTTATTTTATTGAAAACTTGTTTTTTTTTTTTTTTTTTTTGGTTGCAGGTATGGACTCGCAGCCATCGCTGGACACATCACGCCGACATGGTGAAGCAGTTCGGTCACTGTATCCAAGCAAGGATGGCTGAGGAACACAAACTAAAAGACATTGAGCTGTACATGGATGTCTGGCTTAGTCTGAATCGAAGATTCACTCAAAGGTACTCATTTCATTTTGATGTCAGGTCGCAGAATAGATATGAATTCATTTTCTTATTTTAGTCCGTACTCATATATATTATAACTTAGATGTTGGAGCAGTTGAATTGAATACACATTAGATATCTGAATAATGTGTGATTTATTAACAAAGAGCAGCTACACTTGACTGAGAACTCTCTCAGACTGAGAAAACATGGGTTTATATATTACATGAGAATATTCTAGAATACTGCTCTGGAAACAGAGAATATTCTGGAAGGTTTAAAAAATTGTAACAGAAAGAAAACAGAGTATAATAAAGCAAAACTTTAGCGTCTGAATTTTTAATATTGTCAGCACTGGATTTTGAACCCTGGAATGCTCGTCTTGTAGACAAGCGCCATCGGTGCTTGTAAGATTCGTAGAAGAATAAGAAGTAAAGAATAGTGAACAGAGTGAAGAACATACATTCATTGTCGAAAAAGAGTTACAACCAGAAGGAAGGAAGGAATGTAAATGCAAATTAAGAAACTGTTCCGTCTCTGTTAGATATGCAGATGATTAAAGTATCTGTCGGTGCCAATGATGTCAGCAAACACGTGACTTTCAGCGCCTCAAAATTCCTCCCAAAACAGGTAATTTTGATTCTTCTAACTTGTTTCTTTGGATTTAATTTACCATTTTGAAGTTTAGAATGCTTTACAGAAGAAAATGTCAGCTATTTGAACAGTTGTACATCTTTGAGTCGGGTCACATCGCAGGACTGCTTAAAGGTGATGGCCATTCTATCGAATTGCGTGCCATATCTGTCGCATAAGTGTTTCAGTTTCACGCTGTTGGAAGAATTGGGTACATTGGCGAATTGAGTACATGTAATTTGTCACTCACGATGAGTAGGCTCAAAGAATCCAATATGAGCTACGAAGAAAGATCGAAAAATTGTCCGGCAAGCGCAAAGCACCAACTGCCGTAATTCCGGGCATTATGCGAACAGTGAGTCCCTCTCTGCATCATCCTGTAAGTGCTAGTACCATTACCACTTCATACTTCTGTATTGCTCGCAGGGAGATCATTACAGAGATTGCTCCAGACATCACAGCAATGTTGCCGGAAAAAGGCAGCGGGTCAATTTAATATAATGAGTCTCGTTTTAATCTTGTTGAGAAACCGCCACCGTTTGTGATGACAAAATGATCAGCGCAATCATGGACAAATTGCCCATCTTGACACATGACGATTTGTCCATTATCACACATCCAAAAAGTAGGGTGCAATGATATGGAGTACGATTTCTAATAATGTCCGAACACCAATGGTCTCCATCAGAGCCACTTTGACGACCCGAAGGTACATTAATGAGGTCATCCAATCGATGGATAGTCTTTTGGTGAATGCCCATCCTAGTCCTCTATTTCAACAAGGAAACTCTGTTAATAATATCACTTCTATCTCAAGAACTTGCCTCGCAGCCATAGACACTATGCCGAGGCTATCAGCATTGCCAGACCTGTCACCCCATCAGTCTTTTCATCTAACTATATTGCAAATTCTTAGTTTTCGAAGTGACATAGCAAAATATGACATAAACAAAAATGAACAGTAGACAATTATTTACTATTTCGAAAAATGAGATGCAAGATAAAATTACCATTTAGTTATACCTGAAATAGTATCTAGAACTGGAGTATAAATATCAGCATCAATAATTATCTAACAAAATTACAATATTTCTACACATGGCTTAAGCTACATTAATCACATACCCTGTATTTTTTTTTTTGGGGGGGGGGGGATATTAAACAGAAAAACTAGAAAATGTAGTTCATTTAAAATTCTACATATTTAACACAAACTTTGAAAAAGGAAAGCAGGCTTACAGGAAAAATTGAAATTGTTAAAACAGAATAAAATTGTATAAAATGGCGTCATAAAAACATAAGAGAACTTTACATTGTAATATCATTTACTAAATAAATAAAGTAGTATCAGATATTCTTAATATGAAATTCTGATTGCGGCAGAAATCCAGTCAGTTTTTGATATTGAGATTGATTTGCCTTCTGATTACTTGATTAAGAAAATTATACGAAGTAGGATTTTAAAGTATCCAGACAGAGTCTATAACTTAAAAAATATTACCAATTAAACTGCTGAAATACATTCTCCTTCGAAATAAGACCTTTGAGCAACAACACACTTTTGCCATCACTTGTGAATGTTATCGAACATTTGTGGAACCCATTTTAGCCATTCCTACGATGCACTTTTAACTTAATCTGCAGATTGAAATCGATTCCCCTGCAAGCGATGTGCCAGTTCAGAAAATAGGCTGAAGTGACTGGGGGCGAGATAAGAGGAGTAAAGAGGATGTGGCAAAACAATTGTTTTCATTTTCACACGAGATTTAGTGATGAGGATAGATCAGTGTGCAGGAGCATTGTCATGCAAAAGCACCCATGACTGCTCTGCCCACAATTTTGAATCTTTCGGATCGACTCAGGCAAACGACGCAGGATGTCTACACAGCGCGTCCTTCAGGAATAAATTCTAGATGCTCAATGCCTTGGATATCGAAGAACACCATTAGTATGATCCTCTCTTTAGAGCAATTTTGGTGAAATTTCTGCTTGCGTGGAGATTTCCCCGTTGCCGATGCTCTCTTGGATTGTGGGTTGTATAAAAAACACCATTTCTCGTCTCCAATAACAATTCTGCCAAGTAAGGAAGGATCTTTGTCAACAGCCGAGGTTAAGTCTTCCTTCAATTCCATTCGAATTGCCTTTTGGTCTTCATTTAACATGCGGGGAATTATATGTTCACACACCCTATGCATGTTGAGATCCTTGGTCAGTATCCGTTGTCATGTGGCCTCGGATATCCCAAATGATTCTGCTATTTGCGCTATTGATTGAAATCGTTTCTTACGTACCTCTGCAGAAACATTTTCGGTGTTATCAGCGGTGCGGAAAGTCTGCGGACGTCCAGAGCGTTCATCGTCTTCGACACATTTCTTGCCTTCTATGAAACGTCGATGCCACTCAAAAGCTTGCATTCGTGATAATGTACCACTTCCGTACACATGCTTCAACATTTTGCACGTCTCCGTAGTACTCTTTCCCAAGTGAACACAAAATTTGATACTCATTGCTTAACAAACACCATTTCTTTCAATTGCCGGTTACTAAATGCATCCACCTACAAAATACGACACCGTGACGAGCCACTGACCACGTGATTTGGAGACCCACCACTTTTAGAAAAGGGGAGAACGCAGTAACACAGAACGTTATCGTATTGCAGAAATGTTTCACGTTATAGACTCAATCCGGGAACTTTTGAATCCTACCTGTTACAACTCATATTTATCTAGAATTTTATTAATAGAATACAGAAGGGGGAGAAAAAAAACTTTATTGATATTAAATGTCTTCAAAAAATTACTCATTTTAACTTTAAATATCTTAAAATTTCAGCACTGTGTGTGTGTGTCATTAATATTTTTCATACATTATTATAGGATGTACGATCCTTCTGTGGATATTCTAAAAGCCCACTGGTCACCATTCGAAGAAGTCACTTGGGTTCTGCCACTTCAAACGGAACTGACAGAATGGAGACAAAGTTTAGTGGATATGGAGGAGAAGATTTTTAATCAATCAGAGAATGTGGATGTTGTTTTTGTCACTGACTTCCCAGGTATTCAATCTTTGAAATTTACATCTTTACTACAGAACACTTCTCTAAATGCCTAATTAGTGCAAGATTTTGTTTCTGAGTATCAAGGTATTGAATTATTTATCCACACACACACAGACCGTAAGAAAATTTTTGATTCTAGTAAAACAAATGAATGGGTGATACGAAAATATAAGTGGAATGAAGAAACAATTACCTGAATTCTAGTCTTTTCCCCTTCAATGACAGAAAGACTAATGCATTATATTATGAAGTGAGATAATATATATATATATATATTTCTCTTTGAAATTCAAGGATATATTGCGAATATTATGTTTTTTAATTTTGTATAGACGTTATGATTTTTGACCTTAACTCGAGTAGCTGTTGTTCAAAAGTTCTTAAGAGGGCAGATTTCCCAAAACGAAATAAGAACTAAAATTGTTTTTTTTTTTATTTCATTAAATGATTTGACATATTCTTATCCAGAAAAATGAGACAAAAACAAACTTGGGCATCAAGTAAGCCCAATGATTTGAAAATTTATCTATGATATGCGAGTTGGGCTAGAATAATTCAAGAAGTTAGACATTATCCTGAGTCTAAACCGTCGTACTTTAAACTAAATCCGCATAAAGTCATAATAGTGGTTGACAATAATGGCATTTAGAGGGCAAGGAAGACATCTCCCCACCCCCTTTTTTTTGGAGGAAGAAAGGAGAGAAAAAAAAATTTTTTTTTCCTATTTCAGCCGCCTAACACTAGGAACTATGAACAAAACGCTCATATAAATCCTCTTGTATTATTACCTAATTATCTTTCCTTTTTTTTCACTTCTTTATTAAAAAAAATTTACTAAGGGTAAATATACACAAATTATAATACCATACACCGTTACACTTTTGTTAGACTCAAATGTCGTGCACCATATTCAATCTAATAATTTAGCGTTTGCTTTAATTATAATTACGTGTAACTTATATATATTCAATTTAGTAATTTATCTTTTCCTTTCATTTTAATATCGGAAAAGTTTACTTTAATTCTTACATTTAATTGAGTAATTGAATAATTATAAAAAAAAAAAAAAAAAAAAGCAAACATTGGTTGAAAAAAAATTTATTTAAAAAAATTTTATTTTTTTTTTTTTTTTTTTTATCATCATTTTGTGCACGGTTTAGCTCAATTTTTTTTTTTTACCAAAGCAATACATATACAATCAATGCAAAATATTTTTATGCAAAGTTTTATTAAGAACAGATTTAGCCACCAAAGGTGCTAATTTTTTTTTAAAAAATAATTATCAAATAATTCAGTTAAATATTAGAATGTGTATGGTGATGAAAGGGGGGTTGAATTGATTAGACTTTGAGTTATTTGAAACTTATCTATTCAAACAAAGAGCTGTGGACTGTATACTAAAAAATGCATGTTTATTTGAGCGACGGTTGGTACGTCGTGCTCCTTGGCTTATGTCTACAGGAACAATGATACAAATTGTAAAAACAAGAATATGACTATTAGCGCCATCTGCACTAGCGGGTCGTAACAGTCCCCGCCATTGAAATTAAATTTCAAAACAAATATACACACACATAATATTATGGTTACAATACTTAAATACAAAATACACGATACATTATACAATACTTAAATATGTGATTAAAGTTGAATTATACACAAACAATAACTAATACAAAATTTCATACAGGTAATATGCAAAGGTTTCTAATTGTTCTCTTCAATATGTTTCCATTTGGCATTCGCAGGTTCACAACTCGGACCTTACCATCTGTGCCGGGAATACTTCTGTTATTCTACCCTTACTCCATTTCGTACTGGGAAGATTTTCGTCTTTTATTAACAATAAGGATCCGACTGAAACATTATTTTTTTTGAATTTCCACTTGTGACGTTCTTGCAAATTATTTAGATAATCACGTTTCCAAAGTTTATAAATGCGTTGAGTAAATTTTTTACTCTTTCCCATCTCGACAACCTATTCTCGTTTATATTAGTTACTTGTGGCTCAACTATGGATGTTAGGGGTCTACAAACTAAGAAGTGTGCGGGAGTCAGAGTTTCGAAATCATCGAAATTTGATGTCAAAGGAGTGAGTGGTCGGGAATTTAGTACTGCTTCAATTTCACAAAGTATGGTAATGAACTCTTCAAGAGTTAAATGTGCATTCCCTACAACTCTTTTTAAGTGGAATTTAAAGGATTTTACCCCTGCTTCCCATAGTCCTCCACAATTTGGGGACCTCGGTGGGACAAAGTTCCACTCTATGGATTCACTTGTCAAAAAATCAGCTAATGTTTGATCAGGCGATTTAACTATTTTGAACAATTTTTTAATTTCGGTGTTTGCGCCAACAAAGGTTTTACCGTTGTCAGTGACGATTTTTGCGCCCTTACCTCTCCTACCAAAAAAAAAACGTTTTAAACTTGCTATGAATGCTTGGGATGTGAGATCAGTCACAAAATCCAAATGTATAGCCTTTGTGCATAAACATACATATATTACCACATAAATTTTATTTAGTACTCCTGTTCTTTGATTTTTAAACCTTATAAGGAATGGGCCTGCAAAATCAATGCCTGTGACATTAAAAGGGTAGTTCGGAGTTACACGATCTCTCGGTAGATTAGCCATAATTTGATTTGATGTGATAGGCTTATTTTTGAAGCAAATTACACATTCATGAATAATTCTACGACAATTATTTCTGCCATTGAGTGGCCAGAATTTCTGACGAACAAGATATAAAAGTGAGTGGGGTCCTGCATGCAAATATTTTTTATGATAATAACACATTATAATATCAGTTAAAATATGTTTACTCGGTAAAATCATTGGGAATTTAGCCTTCTCATTCAAATTTGAATTTGCAAGTCTGCCTCCAACTCTAATAATGTTACTCTCATCAAGAAAGACATTAAGAGAAGTTAACTTGCTTCTTGTAGGAATAGGCTCACCTGCCAACAATTTACGCATTTCTTCGGGGAACTCCTTTTCATGTAAGGAGTGGATCAGCCAATTTTCAGCATAACTTACCTCTTGTGAAGTAAGGGGTCCTTTTATCTTTGCACTTCTGGTTCTGCAGTTATGTATGAACCTGTAAATAAAACTTATAACTCGAATTAATTTTACATAACTGTTTGATATATTAATTATGTTCTCAAAAAAATCATTTTGAGTCATTGTCACTGTCAGAGAAATGTCACTTTCTGGATTTGAGTTCTTTTTCATTTCTGCTGAATACAATCTTTCTGGGATGGCTTCATCTAGTCCATTGGTCAGGAAGTTGGTTTGACTCAGAAACGAGGGTCCATTCCACCACTTGGAGTTCGTTAAAAGAGCTTCGACACTGATTCCTCTTGTAAGGAGATCTGCTGGATTGTCCTTGCCTGAACAATGGAACCACGACTTCGGATCGGTGAGGGATTGGATTTTCCGAACTCTATTCGCCACAAAGGTTTTCCATTTATGGCTGGAACCTTTGATCCAATATAAAGTGATCTGAGAGTCCGTCCAGAAAAAAGACTGTAGTTGGACATTTTCGATCTATTATTTTCTTAACTTCCTTTGTTAAGCGTGCAGCAAGTAGAGCAACCATCAGTTCCAATCTGGGCAGGGATAACTTTTTCAGAGGTGCAACACGGCTTTTAGATGTTACGAGATCAACACTGATTCTGTCCTTGTGCTTAACTCTCAAAAAGATGGCAGCTCCGTATGCTCTTTGGCTAGCATCGGAGAAGGTATGGATTTGGATTTCACTTGAATCTCCAGCACTGGAATCAAGGATCATTCGTGGAATCTTTAGTTCTGACAAAAGAGGAAGTTCTGACCACCATTGTAACCATGTTGCATAAATATCTGGTGGTAGCTCGTCATCCCAGGCTAATTTTCTTAGCCAAAGTTCTTGTAATAAGCATTTGAGCTTAATTGTATAAGGCGATAAAAATCCAACTGGATCGTATATTTTACCAGCTGATTGTAGCACAATTCTTTTTGTGACAGGTTTTGATGTATCCAATTCTAGCAGTCCTTTCACATCAATTGTGAAATAGTCGTGGAAAACATTCCATGGTATCCCTAAAACTTTTGATGATTGGACTCCAGAATTGTTTTCCGAGTGACGAGGATGTGTCTCAAGGCCTTCGTATTCCCATGTTTTCATTAAGGTTTGATCATTTGAATTCCATTTGCGTAATTTCATGCTAGCATTTTTCATGATGGTATCAGCATCCTTTGATATTTTTAAAGCTTGGGGGATGTCCTCAGCACCACTAATTACATCATCAACGTAGAGACAAGTGTCGAGCATTTCAGTTGCTGATGGATACTGTTCACGATATTTCTCGATATGATGCTTAATCGTTGCGGAGAGTAAGAAAGGACTCACGTTCACTCCAAACATCATACGCTTAAATCTGTAAACTTGAAACTTGTAGGGCTCGATTTGATTTGAACCAAGTTCTGGAAACAGAAATCTAACTGCATCTCTGTCCTCGTCGCGCAATGAAATTTGTAAGAATGCACGTTCTATATCTGCGATAATAGCAATCTTGTTCAAGCGAAAGGAAATGATCAGATGGAATATGTTTGGATTTAAATTCACACCTGGCCATATACAGTCATTAAGAGCTAATTGTCCATCTTCATGGGAACTTGCATCGAAAACTATGCGGATCTTTGTAGTTAGGCTTTCTTGACGAAAGACCGCTTGGTGCGGTAAATAGAAAACTGCTCTATCAGTTGACCTTTCAGTTTGTAGAACCTTTTCAATTATTCCTTGCGATTCATACTCTTTCAAAATTTCAGAATATTGAGTGAACAGAGTTGGGTCACGGATGAATCTTCTTGTTAAAGATTTAGCACGTTTTTCTGCAACGGAAAAATTGTCTTGTAATTCTTGTTTATCCTTTTTCCAGGGAAACCCAACTTCATAACGGGCATTATTGAAACGAATTGAAGTCTTAAAATATTGCATGGCTTGGTCATCTAGATCACAGTTCGGTTCGTCTGTAATGCCTAATGACTCTAGTTCCCAAAAATTTTTTATACTGTTATCAACCTTATCTTGGAGGAAATTGCAATAGTAATGGTTTGATTGTTCGTTTTGAATGGAACCTGTAACAATATAACCGAACACAGAGTCTTGCAATATTATTTGAATGTCATATAACTTTATTTGTGCACTTTTTAATAACTCATAAAATATTTCCCCTCCAAGAAGAATGTCAATACGTTTGGGAATATTAAATTCCGTATCTGCATAAATAACATTTTTTGGAAAATTTATTTTTGTGATATCAAACGGTTCTGCAGGAACACATCCTGTTATTTCAGGCACTAAGAGAAAGTTAAGTTTTCTTTTGAATGATCCACTTTCGTTCGAAATTTCAGTCATCACTCTTTCTTTTACAGCAGTGCAAACACCGTTCACACCCACAATTTTCGCGTTTATTTTTTGTTTCTTCAATCCTAAACAATCCGCGGCTTCGAAGCTACATATGCATTGTTGACTCCCGCTGTCTAGAATTGCATTCAACAGACGCCAGCTGCCTCCCGCACTTTGAACTTGGCGGAGGAATGTAAAACTGATTTGTTCTTCACTGTGGTGTACAAACATGACGCAGCAGTTGAAGAAAATGTTAATGAATCGTTCATCGGCGCAGGGTTTGGGTCATAAATAATCCTAGATGAACTCTGCAAGGAGGGAACGGGAAGGTTGCCGTTCGTTAGGTTAGATTCTAAACGGGGTTTACTTGCATTGCAAAGAAGTGAATTATGGTTTGCATTGCACCACTTACATTTTTTGTTTAATTTTAAACAGTTCTTAATAAGGTGATGACCGAGACAATTAAAACACAGATTTAGAGATTTCACTCGATTGTTCCTATCTTGAATAGACATATCATGAAATTTTTTACATTTAAAAACTGGGTGTGGTTCTGATAAACATAGAGGGCAATTTTTTTTATCACTTTTTACAACAAACGTTTTGAATTTGAGAGGATTTTCGTTCTTTGGTTTCAACGAGGAATTTCTCTGCACGTTTTCTAAAGCTTGGCTTCTTTTAATTAAAAAGTCTAAAAATTTATCCCATTCAGGCAAATCATTGGAATGTAATTCCATTTCAAATTGTTTACGAGATTCATCGTCTAGACGTTGGGTGATAACAAAAATTAGCATTGATTCACACAAAGCGTTAGGTTCTAATTCTAATTGTTTTAAAGCTCTCAGATGACTCTGAATTGAATCAATTAAATTTCTAAGGTGAAATGCAGATTCAAATTTTATTTTGTTGGGATTCAACAGTTCAGCAATGTGGCTATTAACGATTAATCTTTTGTTTTCATATCTTCGTTTTAAGGCGTCGAATAAAGATACGTATGAATCATTAACTGTTTGCAACTGTTTTGCATTGCCTTTGAGGGCTGATTGTAAATAATACAATTTTTGTGAATCCGATAAACAAGTGTTATCATCAATTAATGTTACAAACAGAGATTTAAATTGTAACCAATCAACATATTGTCCCGAAAATTCAGGTAAATTAATGGAGGGCAGTTTTACGTTACAATTAGCAAAATCATTGTTTACAGACAATTTAGAGGTATTCAAAGCTGAAGATTCAAGTAAAGTATTGAGACTCACCTCTAAATTATCAGCGTCTTCTTCCATTTTATCCAAACTGTTTTCAAAATCAGGGAGTTCTTCATCCGAAAGAATACTGTAACTTTCGTTTCGTAAAACGTCGATTTTCGCTTTGACCTGGGAAAGCGAGACTAGTTTATTTTTTAGTTCCACTTGATTCAATGGAGAATCCGCACTTTCTAAAGAGATTTTAATCCGAGTAATTATGCTTTCCTTCTGCTCAACACGGTGAGTTCTGATAGATCTTTTGGCGCCATGTTATCAATTTTCGGTTCTCGGGCTCGTGTGACCACAAAAACTGTATGGTGATGAAAGGGGGGTTGAATTTATTAGACTTTGAGTTATTTGAAACTTATCTATTCAAACAGAATGAAAGCAAACGATAAAAGTGGACAACGATGTTCTTTTCAGATGATAAAATTAAAAAAAAAAAATGATTAATTTCAAATCGAATATATTTTAAGCTAAATGTAAATAAAATTAAATCAAACAATAAATTATTAAATTTGATGTATTTTAAGCAATATATATAAATGTAAATATACTTAATTTTTATGTATGTTTTATTTTAATCCAATAAGAAAGTTCAAGAGAAATTTATAATGACACATATTTTTGAAAATTATGTTCATTACTGGTAAAAGCAGGCATTAAAACATATATACAAAGACTTTTACGATAAAATTTCGAAAAGTGCTCTGGTGGCCACTTTGTCGTTGATTAAAACAATATTACCTTAGGTTTCACTGGAGCGCAAGAGCCTACCAGCTCTAAATCTCTGCTGCTGTGGCCTGTACCTAGTTCATGACTTTAAATTAAACAGAAAAATTTTAATTCTTAATATTTTGCACTTAAAAAGAAAATAATAAAAGGAAATTCACTTGAGTTTCAAAAAATTGAATCAATATTAAAGCTGTATTTGAGAATCTATGAAAGCAAGCATACCAGTTGCTGCTTGGCGTGAGAGTGAGGGAGTGGGAAGAACTGCGGTGAATTTCTGTTGGTTGGAACTTTCAAGCGGGAATATCTGATGTTATCTTAGTCGAATTAAGTTGTAAATTTGTAGAAAGCATTAACCTTACAAGAATTTAGTTTGAGAGGTAAAAATTTTAATTATTAGGAAGTGAATCTATGTCCAACTTATTGATTGTTCATTTTCCAAAAGTGGATGACGGGCACATACTCTGACAGAAAATATTTAATTTTTCAAACGCATCATCTATTTGAGACATCTGATGAATTACTTCTAGAAGATTTAGAAAAGTGTTGAAAAAATTTCCGAGTTCTTTGACAACTGAGAAAATATCGTGAGATTGTACATATTATGGTTGTCTATATTACTTAATTTAGAACGGGACTTATCGGACTCGTAGAACTCTTTCGCCGGTGATTCAGGTCTCCCGACATATAGCTCCATCTGTTGGGATCCTTTTGTTATATTTGCGAAGGGAAATTCTTGGGAACTGATATGTAGGGGTTGTTTTTTTTATTTGGTCTGGCAGGCGGATTTTTTTAGGGGGGGAGGGGAGCTTTGAAACACGGGATAACCTCTCTAGAATTCGATGTGGGGGTTCCACAGTTTATGTAGGTGGGGTTTTCTATTTTTGTCTTCATTGCGCTCTCACCTGTGCCTGTGCGATGAACATTTGAGAGATATCGGTTTAAATCTGAGTTTTCAGATGAGTGGTTAAACAGGTTGCAATTAAAACATTGTGTGACTTCAGGTCTTTTTATAAAAGATTGTCTATCTATTGATATATAGAGGAAGTTATTGAGCCTGAATATATCTAGTGCTTCTATGGAATCTTTTGAGTTCTACCGAAATTATAGCGAAGGGGGATTTATTATTGCGTTGTAACAGTTGAGGGATTTTTTTGAAACAGGTATCCTTTGTTTTTTAATTCGGTCAGGATTTTACATAGATCTGTGGGAGTCGGTTAGACCTCTAATCACCACTTTAATTACTTCTTGTGGGTATTCTTAAATCTTGTTGTTCTTTTGGTAAGAATAAATAAATAAATATAATTTAAGTGTTAATAAAATACAATTGCTTTTTTTCCAAACAGGTTTTCATTTAGTTAACTTTGTAGCTGAGAATTACGAAAACACAACGCTTCAAGTGATGAAGGGCTCTGTGGAAATTCAAATGGATCCGGATGAAATCTTAGAACTACATGAAGGACAAAACATTCAGGTGCATATGCTACATATAAACTCCATTTCTTGAACTCTAAGAATTCTCAAAATAAAAAAATAAATTAAATTAAATTGGCTGTGCTAATTTAATTTTAAAAATTTCTTTTTCCCTGTTCAGTTCTCAGAAAAGTAGAATTAATCAAAATGAAGATTAATCAACGTAAAATAAGCGCACTTCCGATCCCCAGGCTCCACAAAAGGAATTACTATCAAAAAAAAAAAAAAAAAAAAAAAGAAAGAAAGAAAAAGAAAAAGAAAAGAAAACACCATCTACGATTTTAATGCATTTTCATTTTTACAAGCAAAACACTTTCAAGTACAAAAACGTTGGTAACGTAAACTACAAAAAAAAAAAATAATAATAATAAGAGACGATTTTGCCATAAAAATTAATTATTAATTTAAATATTAAAATAAGAGTGAACGATAAATAATTAAAGTAGACAATAATATTCTGCACGAATATTAAAATAAAAGTAGATGATAAAATATAAAATGAAGTATATCTTAGTAATGTAAACATACCTAACTAAACTAATACCTAATAAATATACTAACTAATTTATACCTAACTTATATGCAAACTAAATGTAATTGTTATAATCATAATGTATTTCAATCTCTTGAACCTAATACCATGTAACATTTATTTTATGCCCATTCATTTTTGTTGACGTCATCTTCTCAAATCATGTTATAGCACATCATAATGAAAATTGAGTGTGAAATATTATCTCAAATTTCGACTTCCGTTCCGACTTTAAGGACGTAGGTCAGATCGATGTTTTTTCAAACGCTATTACCTTTCAAACGGAATATAAAAATTGCACACCAAACACAAAATTTCAATATATGTACGTATGATTATTGCGCATAATGAGAAATCTATACCATATTATGTGCTGTAAATAAATTCACAACCTAAAATTACTGAATGTTTTAAGGTCGTAAGTGCAAATAGTCACTAGTCGCATAAGTCTTAGGTCGAGGAGTACTTGCATTTTTTTTTATTATTATTATTTATTCTTGCTCACATGTATTTGAATACAAGACCCATTCAATAAACTGTTGAAATCTACCATTACAATTGCATAGAAAATACAGTGATTTGCGTTAAAAAAGTTTTAATAATCAAATAAATGTAGCGTCTATTTTATTTTACAGATCCCATCTGGAACATATCATAGAGTATCTCCTTTGAAATACAGCCCAGCTTGTTACATGTACGTATATTTTATCAACAAGACAGATCTGGCGCCGATTCGAAACGGATCTGAAAACTTTTTACAAGGTAAACTGGCATACCTGATTGCATGCTATTAGTTCAATCGATTATATATTTTAAAATCATAACAATCGAAAAATAAGAGAACGAGAGACATATAAGAGAAATCAAACATTTAATAGCATTAGCATTTTAAAAGACTGAGGCATGAAGGGTACATATGTTTCCTTATTTGAAGAAAAAATTGATTACGAAAATGAGTAAAGAGAAAAATTCGTAAATTATGAGTGAGAGAGAGAAATCACTAGGGGCCTCGGGGTCGAAATACCCGTACTTACATAAAGAAGGCATGCCCTTGACAGAGATATTAGATCAGTTTAGTTTACTTTTTATTAACGTCGCACTAGAAGCAACACGAGGGCTATTGGCGACGGACCTCGTAATTTTGAACCACGGTCAAGTGACGAGGACGACACCTGAGCTGGCACCCCCCTCTCCT
>BMAW01032963.1:205017-265171 GCA_019974015.1 Nephila pilipes
ACGGTCAAGTGACGAGGACGACACCTGAGCTGGCACCCCCCTCTCCTCATCCACACCACGCCAACGGGAGAACCGCGGCCCCCGAGATATTAGATCAAGAGGCAATCTACAGTGAATCAAAATTACGAGGCGTATAGCGCTGTGTCGTGAAAAATTAAGCAGTTGAAAGCTTTAAACAAAGCAATCTCAGTTTTGTTTTCAAAAGTTTATTATTTTTGTTTTAATTAGTACGGCATTTAAACTTACTTTTTTAAGGTATTGAAATTATCCATACATTCGGAAATCATCACTTATATGGTAACAATAGTTTATTAACGTCGTAAAATCAACAACAGTGCCATTGGCGATGATTTTTGCAATTTTGAATCTCCGTCACCCGAGCTGGGAATTCAAACTTCCACACCTCACTCAAGGGAGGACTTGGAGCCTCAACAGATTTAACGTGCCTCAGACCTCCTACACGGCCGAGTCATTATTGGCAACAGGGCTCAAACCCACAACTCGACGAAGACATCGGCCGCGAGTTGCTACCATAACCACTAAGCTTTCACAACCACACTTACATAGCAGTATTTCAGCAAGATATCTGATTTTTCAAAAAGTTATAATCGAAAATGAAAAGAGCGTTGAGCGATGTTCATTTTCTTTAAACTGCTTTGCTAATTTGCTTACAATGAAAATTATGCGAATGTGATTTCCCCCTCAAATTTGACATCTGTTAATATATTAATAATGTATTTGAAATTTTTTTATTAGGGTTACTTAACATTGTATCTTATTCTGCTTCTCATAGCTGCTACATGTCCTGCTGCAGTGGACTTCGATTCTCGTGCCAAATCTTTAGCAAATGAGAGTTACTGCAGAGGATTCTGCTGGGAACGATATAAACGAGATTTTAAGAAAAAATTCGACATGTGGGCTCGAAGGTAATTAAAAAAAAACTATCCCTTATAAATCCATTTCAAATATATAGGAATAGCAATAATAAACAGTCATTTGCCAAGAGCAACAAAAAATACATTTTTCCTTTTATTTTTAATTTTGACAGATGAAGTTGAAGAAGTAATTTTTTCTATTTCCTGGTCAAATATAGTAAATTCGTTTTTGTTATGCTGTTATAAACATCATCCTTTTATACAAGTTTTAAGTTTGTAATACAGAGTTGTTCAAAATTATTCATCTGATTTCAAAAATAAATTTCATGGATTGAGAAGTAATACATGAATACAAAAGTAAACAGTGGAAGTTTTACACTGTGAAAAATACATGGTTCTCGTGTATTTGTGAAGCTATTTCATGAAAGCTGTTTCAGAAACTTTCACAAAGCTACTTCACAGTTGGATTTGTCACAGTGGACCAGATGATTTAATGTTACACAGCTGGCCACCAAATAAATTATTTTCATGTCTAATCACCTGATGCCCCATGCGATTTCTTCCTTTGGAGGTTTGTAAAAGACCAAGTGCATGCACCACCAATACCCAAAAATTTATGTGAAATTAAACAACTGATTTCTGCTGCTATACCACTGACACTTAACAATGTGTTTGGCATGAATTTACTTATCGAGTTGGTATTATACATGTATATAAAGGCAGTTATGTCGAACACTTGTAAAATAAATTATATTTTTCCTTTGCATTCATGCATCATTTATCATTCCGTGTCAGTTACTAATGAAAATATCACAGTTTAAAAACAAATGACTGATTTTGAATAACCCAATACATCAAACCAAAGAAATATTTGAGGTCAAGTTACTAGAAAAAAAAAAGAAAGAGAATGATATAAATATTCAGTGAAAACATCACATAATACAAGCAATCTAAAAATATTTATCAACTTTTACATAATAATTAGAAATATATTTTTTAAATATATACTAATTAGAAATTCATTAACACAGTTCCTTTTTTTTTTCAGCATGATGTTGATAGGACAAGCAGCATACAGTATACTTACAAGACGACCTATGCTCGTAGAAAAAATCAATATACCAGACAATGATGTTTAAAAAATATATTTGACTCGTATATCCATGAAGGTACTATGAGACAAAATAACTGCATCAACAGATATGATGAATAAAGCTGATGAGGAAAAATGTGGTCTAATTTGTAACTTTCAAATAATGCATTTCATCAACTAATACAATGTTGATCACTAAAATATTACTTGTGAAAGACAAGTTCCAACAAGAAATAAAATATAAAAGAAAAAGGAAATTTATATATTCTTGAGAAGCAACCACAATAAGTGTTTGTATAAAATTAATAACAAAATCAATAACTTACACAAGTATGAAAGGAAACAAAAATTCTCAAATTATAAATGAAATAAAACTAATATTACTAAAATTTACAATATAAAACATGTTCAATGCATTCTAAATTTTAATTTTTGAATTCAAGATATTAGTTAAAAAAAAAGACTTGAGAATCAAAAACCAAATATTTTTGTTACACCTTTTATATGAATGTTTATTTACTTTTCAAAATGAAAAGAAATCAAAAACTAACATTTAATATATTAGAAATATGAATAATTTAAGTATATATATAATTGGAATAAGTAATTTTGTTCTTAGAAGTGTAAATATGTATTAGCTAGATTATCCCTAGATTGATAATCTTGCGGGAATGCCTTTTATTTATATATTTTTTAACATTCAAAACAATATTTCTTTTAGTACTTAATAATATACTAATGCAGAATAAGTTTCACTTACATAAGAGATCATCTAATTTCTTAGTTAATTCTTCAAAATAATTAAAACTTTATGATACCACATTGTTAGTTAAATGGCATAATGTACAGATATATTTTGTAAACTTATAAAAATAGATAATTATTAATGAAATTATATTTTCAAAAAATAAAAGGAATAAATTAGTGGAGTATTTATTTATCAACATTTCAAACATAAATTTTACAAAATGACTTCAATGCATTAAAAGATTAAATATTTTTATTTACATTATATAAATATATAATACACATTATAAATAGTATAAAAATATTTTTCTGCTTATTTTAAATGAAAATAAAATAATTTCTGTTTTACCACAATAAAAACAATTGTAAAATCTGATACAATAGTTAAGATTTATATTTTTCAAAAAATTGAAAATGAAAAAATGAAAATTCCACTGCATACTAGAGAATTATAGAAATAGTTTATCCCTGTTTTAAATGAAGATATAATGGTAATCAATATAAGAATATAAAATCAAGAAGAAATTCAAATTTTGTTGAAAATGCTATTGTTTATGGTTTGCTTAGTGTTCTTCACTTCCATAATAGGAGACGAAGAAGGAGTATTATCTTGTTTAAGAGCAGAAAATACAAAATTCTTCCTTGTTACAGCTCCAGGGGAATTACTGAATTCTTTGATGAATTTTGAATTGATGCCAATACTAGAATTAAGAAAGGAACCACGTCGTTGCATCTGAAAAAAAAGGGGGGGGGGGATTATAGGATGCTAAAATTATTCTTCAATTATATATATATATATATATATAAAAGGTTTAATTATAAAAGAATTTAAGGTATAAAAAAATTAACCTAGAATGTTTAATAAAAACTCGATTTCGTACATGTTACCAACTCTGAATCTCAAAACAGTTGAACTTTCAAAATACACAACTCTTTCCAAAAAATTAAATTTCCATTTGCTCAGTTTTAATTATTCAAATTAGATTAGTGCCAAAGGTATTGTCTATCAGTTGTAGAAATAAATTAAGACGAGTTCAGTAGTAATGTTTAAAAGATTTTGACTCAACATAAATATTCAGTCAAGTGTAGAATAGATAAACACTTACAAGGTGAAGATTAAACTTATTTTATCGAAGTTAACATTATTTCTCTTTCTTTTGAAATGTAAGATTGAAATCAAGCAAATAGAAATACTAAATGTAAAATTATTTAAATTAGTTATTAATAATATTACACTGCTGTTCAAAATAAAGAAGCAACTATTTACATGAACATTCCCATATATACAAAGAAAAATTTTGCGAAATTTACTGCTTAATTTGGAAGCTAAAATATTAAATAATAATCAAAAACCAAGCCCCAAAAGAGTAGAAAATTACATTTTTAGTAGACTACATTTCTTTTCTGACATAAAAATTGTTAAATTTATATTAAGAAGATTGTTGAATATATATAACACATAGGCTGATAAGTTCCCTGACTAATGAAGAAAAAACAACTTTTTCAGTGAAATTTGATTTTATTCATCAATGTAGTCTCCCTCAAGAGCAGTGATGGGGAAACTACGGCCCGCGAAAAGGTTTAATCCGGCCCATTTAAGAGTGCCGACATGAGAATGTTTGAACGCGTTCTTACTTCGTAATGCGACGACCCGCATAAAAACTACCTGCGGCGATATTCAAAACACAATAGTATTCTGGACAAATCCATCCGACCTAAACAGATGACTTATCATCCGCTGTGACTCGAGTAATTGTTTGTGTAATCCCCGAAACTCCCACTGCCTCAACAAACACCAGCGCAAGAGCATTAGTTAGCAGTAAGCTTTCGTCAATTGCGTTTCTGTGTGTTGTTCTCCGTAGTAGGTAATGTCTAAAATGGATGTTAAAAAAAGAAAAGTGGATTCAGAATGTCAAGTTTTTAAAGAAGAATGGACGTGGAAATATTTCTTTACTTTATTTAAAGAAAAACCTGTGTGCTTACTTTGCAATACAACTGTTGCAGTTTTAAAAGAATATAACATTCAACGCCATTTCAAGAGCAAACATGAAAACCACTCCTACTCATCATTAAGTGAAGAGGTGAAAAAAATTAAATCGAAAGATTTAATAAAAAATGTATCAAGTCAACAACAATTATTTCAGAGAGCTAATCATTCTCAAAGATGCGCTACGAAAGCCAGTTATGTGTTGGCTTATAAAATTGCTAAATCTAATAAAGCATTTTCAGATGGTGAATTTATAAAGCAGTGCATGATAGATGTGTGCGATATTATGTGCCCTGAAAAGAAAAATGATTTTCAGTCACTGTCTCTCTCAAGTAGAACAATCACCGAGAGAATTGAAAATATTGATAAAAATCTAATTTCACAACTGACTACAAAAACTCAAAAATTTATTTTTTATTCAATTACCATGGATGAAAGTACAGATATCAGCGATACTGCGCAGTTACTCATATTTGTAAGAGGAATCAACGCCCACTTTGAAATTACAGAAGAACTTGCAGGGCTGCAGTCAATGAAAGGAACAACAACTGGTGCCGATATATTTTGTGAATTTGAAAATTGCATCGATAAACTTCGTTTACCTATTGATAAGTTGTGTAATGTAACTACAGATGGTGCTCCTAAAAAGGTTGGAATCAATCAAGGATTTGTTGGGAAATTTAATTCTAAGTATCCGGAAAATGATGTTGTTTTTTTGCATTGCCTTATACATCAGGATGCTCTCTGTAAATCGGCTTTAGATATTGACCATATACTTAATATTGTTGTAAAACTAGTAAATATGATTCGTTCCTGAGGATTATTACATCACCAGTTTCAACAGTTTTGGGAGTCCGTACATGCTGAGCATTCCGATATCCTGTATTATTCAAAAGTTCGTTGGTTAAGTGCTGGAAAAGTATTTGAAAGAATTTGGGATTTAAAAGACGATATTGTGAATTTTCTTCTTGATAAAGACATTTATAATCAATTTGACGTCTTAGAAAACGAAACGTGGCTTTCTGATTTCGCTTTTTTCACAGACCTCCTCGTACACATGAATAAACTCAAATTGCAAGGGAAAAATCAGTTTCTTCACGATATTTGGCAATACCTGAAAAGTTTCAAATTACAGTTATTATAATTTGCTAATCAGATCTCTAAATCTGATTTTTCTCATTTTCCAAGAATACAATCTTTAAAATTCACTATATCAAACAATAAGATTAAAAAATACGAAATTAATTTGAGAAAACTATCTTCAGAATTTGAAAGAAGATTTCAGGACTTTAGAAAAATGGAACCAGAGTTTAGTATTTTTGCGACCCCATTCATTGTTAATTACGAAGAAGTTGATGCAAAATTTCAACTTGAGTTAATAAAACTGAACTGTAATACTCTCCTGAAACAAACTTTTCATACAGTACCATTACTAGAATTTTATAAAAATTTAAGTCCAGATAATTTCCCAAATCTAATTACTCATGCAATGAAGATGACAATGTTCGGCTCATCTTATATATGCGAACAAATCTTTTCAACAAATGAAGCTTAGGAAAACTTCTTTAAGAAACAGAATTACAGATGAGCACCTTTCATCAGTTTTAAGAATTTCTGCTTCACAAATGGAACCGAACTATGATGAAGTTTTGAAGAAACAGTCTCAATTTCATTTTTCTCATGCACCATCAACCAGTAATGACACCAGAAAATAAAGTGATAATACTTCACATCAAGAACTACACTAAATTCATTTTATATTTTGTGCTTATAATTTTCTTACCTTTTGCTTTTTTACTATTAAAATAATAAGTGTATGTAATAATATATGTATATGTTTATAGAACACACAAATTTTTTAACGATTAAGCATTATTCTTTGGCCCGCTACGATTGTCTAGTTATTACAAATGGCCCGTCTTAAAAAAAGTTTCCCCACCACTGCTCAAGAGTGAAACAATCATTCCAGCACTTCTCAGACATTTCAATACCTTTCTTCGAGAACGATATTTTTTTGGCATAAAAATAGGCATTTGTTTTGGCAATCCCCTCCTCATTTAAGGAAAATCTCTTTATGACAAGCATTTTTTTTTAGATCTGCGAACAGGCAATAGTCACTGGGGACCAAATCTGGAGAATAGGGTTGGTGCAGAAGCAATTCGAAGTTTAATTCATGCAATTTCGCCATGGTAGCCGAAAACTTGTGACACTGTGCACTGACTTGGTAAAAGATCAATTTCTCTCTTTGCATATAGGGTCCTTTCTTCGAAATTTCCTCATTCAAACGATCCAGTTGGCCACGTAGCAATGATTATTGACTGCTTTGTGTATCTCAAGGTAATTAATAAACAAAATACTGCACACATCCCAAAATATGGATGTCATAGCTTTGCCAGTACTCTGAATTGCTTTTGGCCGCTTTGGACAAGGTTCAATGGCTGCTGTCCCCTCAACTGACTGGACAATTTGACTCTTGTGTATAATGGTGGATCTAAGTTTCATCCATTGGTGTGTATCAACGCAAAAAGTCTTTTTTTATTTCGCTGAAACGGCTTCAGTCAGCGCTTGGAATCATTGACTTGTTGTTTTTAGTCTACAGTTAGCACACGTGACACCTACTTTGAGAACAGCTTTCTCTTAGACAAATGTTCATGGAAAATAAAGCCTACACGTTCCTTTGATAAATTTAGAGTATCAGCTATCTTCTGCAACTTCACTGTACAGTTTCTCAAAAATATTTTGTGAACTTTTTTGATGTTTTCCAGTATAACTGCCATTTTGGGGTGACCAGAATGTGGTGCATCATCGGTGTTCATACCACCATGTTTAAATTTAGCAAACCAGCTAATAATGGTCAATTTTTTTGGTGAAGAGTCTGGATAACACTGATCAAGAAATGCTTTCATTTCAATTGTGTTTTTCCCCATCAAAAGATAATATATTTTCAACACATGAAATTCATTTTTTTCCATTGTTTAAAAAATAAAAAAAAAAGTTGTTTTACTGAAACCATTGTAACTTTTGAACCAAACATCAGATAATTTTTATAGCTACCTTTTGATGGTTAGTGCTCTTTAAAAAAATATTAATTCTGTATTTGGGGTACCGTCTACAAGTCAGACCGTGAACTTAACAGCCGATGTGTTATATATGGTTTCAGAACTACTAAAAAATTTCAAAATATGAAAAAGAAACTATTATTTTGTTACTTAACAATAATACTATAATACAGAATTACTTACTGGATTCATTGAGAGTTTGGTACTAGTGATAGTATTGCAACGAGTAACTGTAACAAAGAGAAACAAAAATTAGAAATTTTAACGTAACTTGAATAAAAACTAACATTAAACATTTTGGAGAAATTTACTTCACATGATACAGAAGAAAAATATTTTAGAAGAAAAAGCTAATTAAGAAATTTAAATGTATATTTATTTTACATATAATATACCAATATGCACAAAACGTAGATCATTCTCAGTCATAACTGAACCTTAGTAAACAAAGTATTAAGGGCAATTAATTAATAAACATATGAAACTAGGACTACTAATTTACATATGCACTTTGTTATATCAAATTTTATTAGTGGACATCAATTACAGTCAAGAAAATCCTAACACATAAATTATACATCAATATAGAATTTTTTTTTCATTATTTGATTTCTTTTTTTCCCTAAAATATTGTATTGAGTTGTTTCTTGAAAAAATCAACAAAAGTTACTTAAAAATTTGACTCAGAGGGAAAAGCAAGGGAGTGTGATCACACTTGTAAAAACTAACTGAAAATTATAAATGCAAATTAACATTAATAAATCATTTTCAGACAAATTTTCAGAAAATAAATCTCAAAAAATTAAAAGTAATATAGTAAGGTTTGGTTTCATTAATGTCACACTAGAAGTAACACGAGGGCTATTGATGACGGACATCGTAATTTTGAACCTTGGTCAAGTGACGAACATGACACCACCTTCTCCTAACTTCCACCCCCCCCCAACAGGAGACTTAGGACCCAGAAAGATTTAACATACATCAGCCCCGGCTACACAGCAGGTTTTTCGTGGCCAAGGCTAAAACCAGTCACTCAATGAAAACTGCCAGCCACAAGACCGAAACCATGACCACTAGGCTACTGCGGCCACAAATATAGTAAAGAAGAAATCAAAATTATACTATTGAGTAAAAATCAAATATACCTCTCTATATACATACACAATTAAAAAATTGCAAACAAAGAAAAATTATTGAAAATAAAAATACAAAGTTAACTATATAAGAAAATAAATATATATCAGATAAGTTTGTAAAAACAGTTTATCTGATATATTTAATTGACATATTATTTTATCAATTAAAAGTAATAGAAGAGATAAAGGAATTAAAAAATTGAAACATCTAACAATTGAAGAAAAGTAAAAGAATGGAAAACAATATAATAAATGCTGTAACAGGCTGTAAGCTGTTTTAAATAAGGGTTTTCGGGAATTAATGGGAAAACTCTCCTTTTCAATTATTACATTACATAAAAAAAGTTATAAAACTAAAAATAGAGTTGAGTAGACATCAATGTAAATCCAATTCAGAAAATTTGATTTAATAAGAAAATAGACGAGTAATCCTAAAACGTTTTAAAACAAATTTATATACAAAACAACTTTATTATATAATAAAATGAAAAAAGATAAAGGTAAAAAAAAAATAAGAAAACTTTAAACGAACACAACAGCAAATGAAATTTTAAGAAAACTGCTGAACTCCTATGCTCTACAATGAAAAATATTTGATAAATGGTGGTAACATCATAGAACAACTAATGTTAGAACTAAATGAAAATAAATTATTAATAAACATTATAAAGCAATATAATAATCTTAGTAAAATAAAAATTTTAAAAAAAAAACACAAGAAAAAAATAGCAAACACAATTTATTAAAAATAAAAATTTTAGGATAGATCAGATTTATTCTATTTTCCAATTTTAAAAACTAATCTATTTCATAATTTTCAAATTTTAAGTGTTTTTAAAGAAATTAGGCAATCAACTTCAACTCATAAGATAAAGAATTTATATAAATTATTTTGAAAATTTAAAAGCATATTAATTACTTTAATACTGCTAAATAAAAATTTATATAACATTTCTATATATATTTAAGCTTAAATTAGGATCAAAGAAAGGAACTTCATTTAATAAGGGAAAATATTACTAATAATCTTATGTACAAATTTTGAGTTAATATCTATAAATTCTATTTCATAAGAATATACATTAGTTTTAATCAGATTTAAATAAGAAAGATAAAATGATAAATGGGGTTTGACTTCAGGATAGAATTTATTTTGAAAAGTTATAAGATTATCTATACATCTAAACAAAGTGAATTTATTGTTGACTGGAAAATTTTGTTCATAAAAATGTAAATAAATATTGGCAAGGCTATTATTAGTTGGCACATCCTGCAATATATATTTAAATATATTTTTATCATTATTCAAAAATGAAATTTTCTTAGAAAAGAAGATTAATAAGAGATTCAAATATCTCATAAGATAACATTTTTTTAAAATTAATAACAATTAAATCCTCTATATCTAATGAATTAAACAAATCTTTACAGTCATTATTATAAATTGAGTAAATATCTATCATTTACATAATTGATAACTTCACACACTATTTCTAATAATAACAGTCATATCAAAACCATCCATATTATTATAATAGATTTTGACAGCTTTAATAATCTGTGTGCTGAAACCATTAGCCACAATTTTAAATTAATAGGTACTTTATGAAATTTAGAAGTTAAAAAGATATGAGAAAATTTTACCATATTCACAGTAAAACATTATTTTCTTATATAAAGCTTTAATTCTACAGGTAGTTTATTTATCACTTTTAGTAACTTAAATAAAAGTATTATTATTAATAAGATGTTTATTAGTCATAATAACAATTTTTTTATGCAAATAATAGAATAATTACCTGTGACCTTATCAATATAACAAATAATAAACTCATCCTGTAACTTTTAAAATAGAACTTCTTAGATAACTAAGCTTTGTGCCATCTTTTTTCTTCAAATTTAAGTATTTAATTTCTTCATTATTACAATAATTATATTCTTTAAAAGCTTCAATAGGTATATTACACTTAATAACCAAATTAGTTGAAAAATTTTAAGTCCACCAGTAACCAGTATCCAGTTAAGTAACCAGTATCTTTAAAAGAGGAAAAAAACCAGTACAATCCAAGATTTTTATCCTTAACAATATTTAGATCACAGTCATCACATTTTGATATTCTTCATGATCTTCACAATTACATGCATTATTGTTGCGTAAATCTTTACAATTATAATAGTTATAAATCAAATATCCCAAATTTATTAAATTTAAAAACTTTAATCTTAATATTACTAATAAAAATTTATTTTATGCTTATAATGAATACTGTTAAAATTTATTTTATTCAGGATTTATACATAAATCGAATACTACAATATTCTTTTTTTTTTTTTTTTTTTAATTATTATTAAAAATAAAAATTTTTTTTTTTTTTTTTTTTTTTAATTATTATTACGAACACAAATTTTATATTTTTGAACTGAAAACTTACATATTCTTAACAAAATATAGAGAAGTACTATCTATTTTATTTACATTAATAACAAAATCTCTTGAAACTTTATTTTCTATTTTCTTTAAACCAAAAAAAAAAAGTATTTAATACTATTTGTATTGAAGTGCTTTTCACAATTTATTATTTAAAATATAATTCTTATCTTTAATAATATTCCATGTCCCTACATTTTCTCTTGCTATTTCTTCCATAACTTTTTCTTAAATTACAAACTATATTAGAAGCATTAAACAAATTATAACCATTATTAACATAAAAATATTCTGGTCATTTAGTTTTAAAATTTTAATATTTTTATTAAAATGCAAAACATAAAGACCATTGGGTATATAGTATTGAAATCCTTAATGTAATTATTTTCACAAGAACCTATACTTTTAATGTTGGTTACTATCTTAAAAATAGCAAACTCTATATTTTCAAACTCATGTGTATAAAAGTATATAATTTCAATTTTATTGCAATCTTTTATATCCCTAAAGTTATTCATATCATGCCTATGTAGATTAATATGTATGGTAATATTTATTCTTACCAGTTCAAACAATACTTTTATAATCACATTTAAGTATGTAAACTTCGTTATATGTTTCACAAAAAATAAATTTGAAATTAATATTAAGTTATTCATTATTAATCATTTTACAGGTTTTGCACTTCTTATTACTATAAATATTGTAATTTAATTTGACATTTTTAAATTTAAATTTGTAATTATCATTTTTAAATTTATAATTTATTATTCCAGAATATCCCTGTTTTATAATTTTTATATGTCTGTTTATTTAACACTTCCTAGGAGATTATGTATGTAAAACATATATATCCAAAGGCAAAAGAAAAATGAAACTTAAGTCCTAAAACACTTGTCTTTTAATGCAATGAGGATTCAGTTTGTCAGTTTGAGAAATAAATATTTAGCATTAATTAAAATGATCTGGAGCAAGGATGGTTAATATGAAATTTATCTTCGATCTAGTATAACGTAGCATGTATTCCAACAATAAAATTAGATAAACTTTTCAATATATGAAAACAATCAACTACAAAAGTTCTCAGCTAAAACCTCTTTAGACAATATTTATAAAACAATTCACCAAAATTTCTATGTAACAGTTTTTAAAATCAAGAATTAATTTTATTTAAGCTGGAATTAGTTTGGATAGATCAGTAAAAAGTTGTCTTAGCTGTAAACTAAAATTACTATTCATTTTATTTTTAAAAAAATGTTTATTATTTAATATATAAAAATATATATTTGTACTTGATTTCCTTTAAAGTGTTTTCTCTCTCTCATAAAGAATTATTAAATATATATCATATCTATACATCAAAAACTTCTCAAAAAGTTAAATTGTACTCTAAAAATTGCATTACAGAATAATGTAGAAAACTATTGTGAAATCTTGATAAAACAATAAAAAAAAAAGACAACTAGTAGCTAAATTAAATATTCATTTATTCAACATCTAAAACTTAAAAATTTTACTTTTAACCAAATTCATAACATTCAAATATCTATTTTAAATAAGTAATAAAAGAAATAAAAATTCAAATGAAAGTATGAGAGTAAATGATTGAAAATAGAAAACTATAAAAGGAATTATATAAAAATAAAAGTAAAATTATTTAGAATTCATAACCTTGTTGAAATAAAAATATACACACCGGAAACCTTTCCTAAAATGTCTACTTTCAAGCCAATACTTTTTGGTAATACAATATCTTCGTTATCACCTTCTGGTAAATCAACCTTCTAAAAAATTTTTAAAAAAAACATTTTAGTTATAAATTGTAAATGCTCAATCTGAATAAAATATTTTAGCAATATTTAAAAGGAGAAAATGTCAGAGAAATAGGTATAGACTGTCAGAAATAATAATAATAAAATACTGATAAAAATTAATTATTGAAATTCATATTGTAACCCTTTAAAAATTAGTAAGCAGTCTATTTAGGCCTAAAGGAGTATGCAGATACATTTTTGTAAAGATTGCACATACTATTTTGATTCTGTGGGTGTTTCGTGACTTGGAACATTGAGCCTCTAAAAATCTCAAAAGAGCAGCTAAGCAAGCATTACAGTGAAAGGCGAAAATGAGTCAAAGTTTCCACATTTGAATGAAATAACACTGCATATCTTAATTATATATGATTTTCGATTAATAAATATTTACAGTTCTATTTATATGAGTAGTTGATACAAAAATATTCACAAATTGGTCTTTTTTTTATTATTCATGACATTTTTGGAAGCACATCACACCCTTTTGGAAGAAACACAAACCAACATTGCAGATTTTGCACATAAAACTTTTTTTGTGCAGCATTGCTTTTGTGCTACAGAATGCACTTCTTCTGCGCATACCTTTAATTAAATTTCTTGAAACAATGTTATCGGAGTTTTCTTGAGAAATTCCCACAATTTTTCATTTAGTTTACTTTTAGCAGTGCAATCCAGCAATTTTTTTTTTTAAATACCTATTTAAGATCCCAGGTAAGAATTTGGGGTATATATATATATATATTCTTGTTTCTCACGTTTTCTTGCCTAAAAAGCGAAGTGCTAGAGTCGCAGTGTTCCAGCTTAGGGAACACCCCATATTATTCAACAATGCTATGTGTGCTTTCGGTATAAAAAATTTAAAATATTATAAATTAAATAGTTGACACAATAGCTAACAAATAATAATAGAAATCAAGCAATAATTTTTGTACCTTAAAAAATTAGACAAAATTCCTTGGAAATACAAGAATTTACATCAAAAATTGTATACAAAAATTATGGATAGGCTTGTATGGAGCTGTATCTCCTATTTAAGTAGAAAGGTAAAAGGAAATAAGAAATAAATTTTTATCCATTTATCGATGAATTTAATGGTTAGAGAAGCGAATCAGTTAAGGTGTTACACTGAGCAACAAAAGGTTAACATAACATAACACATCGATCAATAACTCCCAAGTCTAATATTGAAAACAACATTTTTTTTGTAAAATTTTTTTTATTCATCAACATAACACCTTTTGTTAATCACATTTTAGGGTGATACAATCGTTCCAACGCTTTTCCAAAACCCCCCCCCCCCCCCCCGCAAGAAATCTTTTTTGTTGCGAGTAAATAGCGATAAACTGCTTTCTGAATCATCGACTCGTTGCTGTTTTTGTTCCATCGAAAGCAATCGCGGCACCCACTTGGAAAAAACCTTTTTCACTTCACTTCAAAAACCTTTTTCAGTAAATACACTTCCATATGATATCTGTGTCATCTCAGCAATCTCACGGAGCTTCACTTTACGATCTTTCATTATAATTTTTGTCACTTCACTCACATTTTCCGGTGTAACGGCTTCGAGAGGTCTACCCGAGCGTTCCGCGTCATTTGTGTCGGTACGACCACTTTTAAACTCGGCAAACCACCGACAAATCGTTGCTTTTGATGGACAAGAGTCCGGGTAACATTTTTCAATCCATTGTTTCGCTTGCACAGTGTTTTTACCCATTAAAAAACAATGTTTTATCAGAACACGAAACTCGGTTTTTTCCATTTTTTAAACAAACTACAAAACGACTTTACTCCAACCTCGATAACTCAGCTGTTTCTGGTCCGATCGACTTAAAATTTGACACATTTCAAGCAAAGGTTAGTACTCTAGAAAGACCTGGTTACTGGTTTACTATGAGCGCCATCTCTGGGTTAGTCTCGGGAGTTATTGATTGATGTGTTATATTCTATATGAATTAAATAAAATTACTTACCTATGTTAAAAAGTAGGTATGTATATGCATATTCATATATAACACATATAATACACAAATTACAAATACATTACATACACATAATACACAAATACAATTCTAAACCAATAGAATATTTGCCAAAGCTAATAGACATACAATAATCTAGAGATTTACAAAACATTTATGTAAATTAAAATACTTTTTCAAACAAGCTTAAAACAAAGAGGGATTAACACAACATACATTGTTTTCTTGTTGCCATTTCAGATAATCTGGTTGAATATTTTCAATTTCCTCTTCTTCTGAATCAGACTTCATTTCAGTACTTTCATTATCATCTTTCACTAAAAAACCCATAAAGTTTAAATAAAAATTAAAAGTAATTTAGAACTTATTTTGCACTATTAAAAAAAGATATTCATACACACACAAAAATGTGAATATATTCTAACACACAAAAAAAACCCAATAAAA
The DNA here is from genome assembly GCA_019974015.1 of Nephila pilipes. Lineage (NCBI taxonomy): Eukaryota > Metazoa > Arthropoda > Arachnida > Araneae > Nephilidae > Nephila > Nephila pilipes. Next base: position 220,583 of record BMAW01032963.1, read on the forward strand.
TTAAAATTAAGGACTTTAAAAACCATTATCAGTAAAGCCAGTGATGAACCTACAGCTATTAAGGCCCTAGACAGAAATCTTCTTACTCCCCCTCCCACTTAATGGAATGAAATGATCACCATACAAAATGTTAACACAAATTTATAAAAAACACTTATTTAATTAAATTTAAATAGCTAAAACGATTTAGAAAGCAAAAAAATCTTAACTCTAAAGAATAGGCAACTTTCATCAAGCAAACATGCATTTTAAAAAAGCTAATTAACCTACTATTTTTAATGAATTAATAAAATGTTTAATTTTTCTATCAATAAAAAAACAATTATTTGTGAGGTATGATTTCTAAAAAAAAAAATTAGTTACATCAAAATCACCGTTTTTAGCTACTATATTTTCAAAGGAAAAGATTGCCAAACTGTTAAGTTTTACTGAGCTCATTGTCAATCAAAGATAACTTTTAATCAATTCCAACTTTGAAAAGCTTCTAGCACAAGAAGCAACTGAAACATACACAGTCAAAAAAATCTTGTGCCAATTGTAAAACAGGAACTGATTCTTGGAAGTCTATTTCCACAATAAATTTTAACATTTTCATTGCAGACTTTTTAGTTCATCCTTTTCAACTTGAAGATAACATCTTAATCATTTCATCTAATTTTTGGTAAGGATTCATCCCTCCTCTTGTCCTCACAATACACTACTAATTAAAGCAAAAATATCAGTTATAATTTTTTAAAGCAAATGGAAAATAGGTTGACTTAGTTGTTAGTTTTGCTATGCTGTTTAACAAACTTTTAAGCTAATATGTATACATATACATCATGGTCTACAAATCAGTTGCCATAAATATATTTAATTTCAAATAGGTTTTCTTTCCATGATAAATTATAATTAAGTATTTTAAATCAACTGCATTTGAAACAGAAGAAAGAAACCCATTTTCCTACATATAATTTCTACAAGAAAATATACTTTCATGTCATAAAAAGAATTATTATGCTATAAAAAGATTCATAACCATATCTCAATACTTAATAACTTTAGAAGTAAATTTGTTTAAAATCACCCACATTTGTAAAACTAACTTTACTCTTCTAGTTTCTTTTAATTATTAAATTGGTTTTAGTAATTATAATCTGCTTTCTATGATTGAAAAAAAAACATGATAATTTTCGAAAATTCATATAACACTCAGATTCTCATTAGCATTACTTAGTTGATATACTATAAATACACATTATAAAAATGTATAAGAGTATCAAAATAGAAAAACTAAACAGTCCTAACAATGTATCAGAAGATTTTTTTTACATAAAAATATAGTATTTATAACTGAAAATTTTAAGCACAGTCAAGATAGATATATATTTTTGAAGAAAATTATAGATAAATTTAGATTTTAAAAAGCATACATTTTCAATGATTTGTGGATAAATAAAGCTTTACCCATATTATTCCAGACATATCTTCTTTTTCTTGGGCCATTTTCACCAAACAATTCTCCTTCAGGAAGAAAGTCATTTTTTAGCTGTCGAATAACTTGATCATCTTCATCTTGTTGTTGCTTACTATCAAAAAAGAATTTAAATTATCACAAACACTTGAAACAAATCATGTTTTTTCAACAACCGCTTAGATCATGAAATATAAAAACTTACAAATGTATGGCACCAATCTCCTTCCTTAATTTTTCATCATTAGTTAAAATTTCATTTGTTACAAGATCATCCGCCATATATTCATCTAAATCATCTTCATTTTCATCCGAGCTACATTCTTCTCCAGACAATTCAGCTTCATTTTCAAAAAAGTTTTTACTAAAAATAAAGCATAAACTAGGTTAAAGAAAACAAGCAATACATATAATTTTATAAAGGAAAAGTTTGTGAAAAACAGAATAAAAGATAATAGTATTACAATGTGGAATTCTTGAGAACAAAAAAATTTACAAACACTTCGAAAATAAATTTTAATAAAAAAAATTACTAACAATACAATTACTAAACAGAGAATAATAAAATATATACGCTTGAAAACAAATATTTTGAATATATCAAATAAATTATATGAACCTTTAACTCATTATGACAAAAACTTTACTTTCTTAAGTAATAAAATGAAAATAAATCAATATGTTATAAAAAAAAAAGTAATATTAAACAATAAATTTATTTTAAAAAATTAAGAATAATTCATATTTGTATTATTATAAATTAGATAAGATATCATTGCAATGATACATCACTGAGATTAAGAATTTGCTTCACATTACTAAACAGTATCAAACTACAATATCAAATGATTTTCTATCATTTTTTTTTCTAAACTGAAGATCAAAGAAAATCTTAAGATTATTTCACAAAAATGAAAACTTAAATGAAATAAAAATTAAGCTTTACTATGAATGAAACAGAACACTCTACTCTTATGTATTTTTCACCATTTATAAAATAAAATTTTTCAATTAAAAAGTATTAAATATTTAGATAAACAAAAAGTTCGATTTCCAAAGTTCAAGGCCCAACTTCACAATATAAAAATTAAGTAAATTTGCTTACAGCAACTTAATTGCTAAAAATAACAAATATTCTCATTGTTTCAATAGTGGAATGAAAATGTTTTCTGAAAGCATGTATAGTATAAAAATAGGGATTCATAATATAAACAAAATTAACTATAAAGCTATCCTAGAAAACAAAATTTCATATTAAAGCTGAACATGTGAAAAATGTGTAAAAGAGAGAGAAAAGGAGAAAAAAATATCCAAGATGTTTAAAAAAAAACCCTAGAAAACTTTATTTTATAGAACAGTTTTATGATTTAATATATTTGGCAAAAAACTTCCTTACATTTCTAATTTTTTAGAACGTTCTTCAGCTAATTCATCCATTTCCTCATCATATAAATCTATAAGACAAAAAAATTTGTAATTAAATAGAAATTACAGGAAAAAATTAATAAACTGCATTTTCAAGAAATAAACATAATTAAACAATTTTCAGAAGACAGAATACAAACCAGAAGTTTTCAAAGATGCATTTTTTCTTATTAAACTTTCTGAAATATCTTCCTCAGTTTCATTTTCTTCAGTTGGATCAGCAACGGATTGATTTTCCTCATCAGATTCAACATCCGATTCCATATCCTTATCTATAGTAACAATAGCTTTTTTTTTCTCTTCATAATGATCATTTAATTCCCTATTTTCTTCAATCACAACTTTCTCTTCATTTTCATCATCTGAATCCCAAAGTTTTTCATGTTTTGATAATCTTATTTTCTTTGAAGGTCTTACCAATTCTTCATCAGAAGCTAAATAGAACAAGTTCATTACTTATCCATTTCAATAATAATGTATATAAGTGTTTAGTTTACAACACAACAGATATGGTCAGATGATATGGTCCCATTATTTTTTTTTATTTTATAATATTCTTATAAAGCAAACTTACAGTCATCTCCCTGGTCTAATTGATGTTTTAATATGTTATTAAAAGGAGATAATAGCTGGGCATGATCATTAGAAGGTTGGCTGGAAAAAAAAAATTCAGAGTTTAACAATAAAGTATATCATAAAATCCTATTTTATGTTTAAAACAATGGTATATACAACAAAACATGTATTTTAAATAATATTTTGTTTTGAAATATGAACACACACATTTAATGAAAGAAAAAACATTAATTTTAAATTTATATGTTCATTCAAGACAAAAATAATAAAATGTACTTTCATACATCTGATTTGATATCCACTTCTATTCCATCGAGGGAAAAAATTTAATAATTGTTTAACTTATTTGTTTTACAGCAATATATGATTTGTAATATAAATTTATATTCAGAATGCTCATATTCAAAAGAAATTTATTAAGTTCTAAAATACACAATATATGCATAATTAACAGAAATTATTAATAATATGTAAAATATGTGCATTAAGTGACAATAATATTATATATATATACTCAATGTATGACACTTTTTAAAATACAAATGTATCACCTTGTAACTGTTTAAATATTTTCAAAATATATGAAGAAGATATTGAATACCTAAATGGATAAACAGTTCAAGTTACACATAATGGGTCATAAATTTCAAATACAAAAAAAAAAAAAAAAAAAAAAAAAAAAAAATACTACTCTCTAAATGGTAAAGGATTTTAGTCCACTGTTTGTTTTCTCCAATTAAAATTTCACTACACTTTTTGAAAACTGGATAAACTGTGCAAGCAGATATTTATAATATTTCTATGTTATTCACATTGAAAATTTGGTTGTTTATCTTTTCAAAAAGTTTTTTTTTAAAAAAAAAAAATCAATGATTTGATATACTTTACAGTTTACTTGAATTCTTCAAAAAAGGAAAAAAAAAACTCTTTAATCTAAATCATTTAGCTAGTAGATAATGCATTTGAATAAAAATCAAATGGCAAAAAACATTTTTTTTTTAAATTCATTTTTTGGTGTAAATTAAAAATATTATCTTATTTAACAAACCAAAAACAAATTAATAACTTGTTATTAAGTTTTGCATAATGTGTAGAATAATTCCAATCAACATGTTACATTTAATAGAAAAGAATGTGTCCTTTTCATACTTCTTTTAGATAAGAAATTATTTAAGAAAAATTACTACATTTTTAAACACTTAGCAGGTTAATAAAAGATTTTCATACAGGTAATAATAATTAAGATACCTTTGGTTTCATACAGGTAATAATAATTAAGATACCTTAAGATACTTTTGGGGCAGGGGTCACAAGGCAGAAATTTTATTTGATTAATGAAGGGACTAAATGCATTTAATTCTACATTGCCGTCATCTGTTAATTTTTTTTAGAAGTAGATCAATTTGCAACAATTTTTAAATATGTGTGCTGAATTTTTAAAGACAAAAAATTAAATAGGTGAAGGTTCATGTGTATACATGGTATCTTTTTTTCCCAATCACTCAATAAAAAAAATTCAAAATTTTGAACTATTCATTAAACATAAGTCTTATGAATTGTAGATTTACGCCTTGATTCAAGTAAAAAGTTCCAATATTAAACATTTCAGCATTTTTAAAGCATTCCAATATTATATTATTAATTTTAATGCCAGAATTATATTTCGTTTTTAAACAATACGACAAAAATGCAAAATCCCAGAATAATTTATAATGAGATAAGATCAAAGATTAAAGTATGTAAAATCAATTAAGAACTCTAAAACCATTAAATTTAAAATTAATCCTAAATCAATTAAGATGCAATTCTATTGAACAGGATACTTTCCTTTAACCACCTGAATACTTTTAGAGTTATTTCATATATTAAACTTTTGCACATTTCTACATTGAGCTCATTAGTACAAAAAATAAACACTATGTAATAATCTACCTGAAATAAAGAAATAATTTTAATATTATAAATGTCATAAATTCGTTATTTCAATATAAAACTAATACATCTTTTCATAAACATATTTTTAATAGCAATTTTTCCAAATAAATGCAAGTAATTGTTTTTAAGCATATTACAAAACTAAAATAACTCTTTTAATGCTTGGAAATAAAATTAAAATCAGCTAAAACAATTATTTTCTACGTTTAAAGAAAGAAACAAAAAAAAGTATTTTAATTTTTTTAAAAAAATGTTATGAAAATATCAGTTAAACCAAATAAAGTAGAATAATGATAAATAAATATTTCTTCTAAATAATGTACATTTAAATTTGCTTTTGAATTTTCAACCCATTTCAAAATTATTATTAATGTATAAATTTGGATTTCATCAATTAATCCAACTTGAATTGCCTTTTAATACACAATCAAAAAAACTTTAAACAAAATTTAATTAAAATCAGTAATTTTATTAATAAGTTATATTTTTATTGGTTCCTTAGAAAACTGAATTAAAAACACTTATGACAAAATATAAAACTATAATGTACTTACACTTTCTCATTAATTGAACTAGGTGTCCAGGGAATCTCATTATTTGCTGTAGCAAAAAAAGGAAAATAACTGAATTATTAAACAGTAAAACTTGAAACAATTTAATTAAATATTTGTATTTATTGTTTAAAAAAAAAAAAAAAAAAAAAAAAAACTTTTTTGACAAAGTTCGAGAAAAGCTAGCTTGCAACTCAAGCTGCCAATATACATATATATAGTTTCAAAATTTTATTACACATGCACTATAACTAAAATTGTACATTCAACAATGGCTGGATGTAAATTTAAAAGAAGAAAAAAAATTGGAAAAAATAGCAAAAGAACATATCTTGCTTTTTAACAATTAGATTTTAATTTAAAAAATGCAAAACAGACTTACAAATAAATTTCCCAGAACATATAGCTGAAATATCATCATCAAACAGTTGAGAGCCTTGTTTTTCAACAATAGGTAGAGATTCCCAACTGAAAAATTTATTTTTAATTAGTGAGTTGAAAATTTTAACTACATTTCTTAGAATGAAACAGATAATTGTTTATTTCATGCATCCTTATAGGTTTTATAAATTGTTTCTATTTTTCCTGGAATTTTTTAATACAACCGGCTTCTAAAATTTAATATATTTCAAATGAGAGGGGTAGTTTTTTCATTGAAACAGTTTCCAAAGGTATTTTTTTTTAAATCAATTAAAGCCTCTTTCTAAAATCTAAAATGTTTATTAGAAGGAGGGCACACTTTTGTTTGGATTTAACAATAGATGTAAATTAAGCAATTTGACTTAATTCGTTTAAATGTATCTACTTAATAATATCAATGTCTCTATGCTTGAAACAAGCATAACACACAATTGCAATACAAATATATAAATAATTAAACAAGCCTACTTACGGAGGTATTATTTCTTTGTCATCGCTACCCTCAGAAGGCAAAAACTCAACATTGTTGCTTTTACGGTCTAAAATAGTTACCTAATGCAATATAAAACCACATCAATAAGGAAAAAAAAGTTACTAAACTTTGAAAACATGTATAGAGCTAAAAAAAAATTTTTTAACTGCTTACACTTTCTTGTTGACCAGATATATTCAAGTCTGGTAACATATCATTTGTATCATCAGCTGTGTCAGTAAAAAGACTTGCTGATGTTCCTCCATCAGTGAAAGAACTTGAAAATCCTCCTCCGGGTTGGAAAGATGGTAATGAAAAGCATTTAATAGATTCTTGAGAATCTCTACCAGTGGATTCTTCCAAAAGAGAAAAAAAAAAGTTAACTTTGATATGGTTCAAAACTAAATTATTGAAAATTTTCCATTGTCTTTGGTATCCTTTAATGTATATAAATGGAGATAGTTTTGTTTGTAATAATTGAGCTACAGTCAAAACTACAAGGGTAATCCCACTAGAAAACAAATAATTTTTTTAAGAAAGAAGAAAACTTAATTAGTAAATTTAGAGTGCCTTTTCATAATTATTAAAAGTTAATCTATCTAACCATTCATTACCCGTTCAAATTATTGATATAAAAATAAATAATTTTCTTTCAAAACACACTCATGCTCCTCTAGATCGAATTGCTTGAAATATGTAATGCAACTTTTGAGAAACAGTCTAATCAAATACTAAGCTCTTAGCATTACTTCATCAGAAAATGAGAATACATCATAAGAAACTTTAACATTATTCACTTTTACCAAGCTTCTTCCTTAGAAGATAATTTTTACATCTTTGCAAAACCTACCTAACTGGTTTTTTGAACAAATAAGTTAATATAAATATGTTAATTCTTCTAAATTAATTTAAAATTGGAAAATCTTCACATAAGAAAGGTGAACATTTTAATGTTATCTTATTACTCATTACATTGCTCATAATCCATTCACTTTTCTTTTACATATTGAATACAAATAAAAAAAATTAATAAAAATCTTCAATTCTTTTGATTAATTTTTAAAAGTGTTTTCCCAAACAAAGTTTCATAAAAAAAAAATAACACTTTATTTTACTTGAAACTTTTATAAAACTAGACAGTTTCATTAAGCAGTGTTTACTAGCAAATTTCTTTAGAAATACAAATGAAAATAAAAAGTACTTATTCACCTGCATTAAGCTCTAGTTTTTCAGACATTTCAATACTTTCATCAACTTTACTATGTTTGGGCTGCCGGCTAGAAATATTCATTAAGTCCTGATGTTTAGAAAAGTCAACAGTATTTTCAGGAGAATCATCTTCACTATTATCATCAGATATACTAGCATCAGATTCAAAAGCTTCACAATCCAGAAAATTTTCCTGGGTATCAATATTTTCTTCATCCATTTCTTCTAGCTCCTTGCGTCTACTTAATGATGCTTCTTTTTTTAACATCATTTTCTCCATCAGTTGTTCCTTCAATGCTAGATACTTTGCACCTAAGAACATAAAAAATATATATCAAACATGAAATATAAGAATATTTGAAATCAAATATAACAAAAAATAATAAATTGAAATTATTTTACTCAATAGTAATTATCTTCCATTTTTGTTTCCTTTCAAATTAATAACAATTTTTTCAACAAATATTTTAAAATAATTTAAAGCAATACATAGATAATTAAAATCACATTTATTAAAAATCAGATAAATGTACATTTTGCAATAAAAAAAGATGAGACAACATATTTCAAAAAATTCTAATTCATAGAAACAATAATCTTAAATAAAAATGGAAAAATTATAACCATTATTTCTAATTTTGATTGAGTATATGAATAATAGATTGCATGTAAACACGAAACAAGAGAAAGTTTACCTGGAGTTGGTTCTGATTTCTCTTTTGTTGTATATGTTGATGGAATTTTTAAGCCTTTGGGCCTATAAATATATAATTAAAAACATGTCATAGTTATCCATTTATTGCATTATCTATATTAAACATTCATAAAAGAATGTAAAAACTAAAATTTATTATAAGCACTATTTATTTATAAAGAAAACTTCAGCATAAGAATAATTTTATTAATTTTCAATAAAACATTAAAAAATAACATGATACAGGCTGAAATAGTTCATATCTTATACAATACTGACTTAAAGTTCCTAGTACATAAGAGCATTTGATTTCTGATAGTTCCAGAATTTTTTTAAACATAAAATTTGAAAATCATCAATTTAAAAAAAAAAAAAAAATAGTTATATGTAAGAAATATATATACTGAGGGCTGATTTGGAGTGTATCAAAACACTGAGAGGAAGAGACATTTAAAATGTTTAATTCTTGGAAATTGTAAGAAATTTTAAACAACTTTAATAACAATACTGAATGTTGTCTTCTTTTATGTAATAAAAGATTTGAGCAGGCCTATTCAACCCTAAAAACTTTACTGGGCGCTTTGGAAACACATTTTATTAAGGCAAATCATATTATATATGTGTGTGTATGTGCACAAGTGATGAATTTGAGGTCGATTCAGATTCTCAAGTTAAAAACTACAACTTTCATTTTTTGAGTCGTGGGTAGCGACTAAGTCCTCCCAACCTTGTTAGAGAAATCAAGAACATTTTACTATAAATTAAGGGTAATTACATTTTATTGAATTAAGTATATTTACACGAAATACAATTTCTGCATCATATATATGCTTGCTGCAGACAGACTGCCTACTACTATTACACATGTTCTGCATGTCATATTCCCTCTCTACGTCTAGTAATGTACACCTGCACTCTTCAGTAAGTTTGCTGGTTAGTTATACATTTTGTATCGCTCAATCGCACCATATGGCCCAAGCACTTTTAAAACTAGTTTTGAAATTATTTCTGAACAAGAATAGAGATGAAAAATTATGATAAAAGTTGAGTCAGGTAGTGAGATATTCCCATGGATTAGGGTACGATATAAATGACATATGATGGAATGTTTTTTGGTGCTTTTATGTACAATAAAAGTTTAAATCTTTATTCACAGACCCAGCTCTGCAGACTGCTCCAGGTTGATACCTAGCAGGCCACATGCGGCCTGCGGGTTGGCCAAGCCTGGATTAGAGTAAAAATGATACCTCTTCTTCTAATATATTTGTACAAGGCTTATTACTTTTATAAAATTACAATGTTTGAAATATAATTAGCTTTTGACAAAGTAATATTTTATTAGTGAAATTTAATAATTTATCTTTTTAAAAAACTTAGGAATTTAATAACAGAATTATCTCAATTAAAAAATATCTTCAAATTATCATCATCCAGCTTAAAAGAATTCATATTTAAGACAAAAAAAATATTTCATACCTTGAAATGCCATTGAGATGAGATTTTTGATTATGACTGGATGGTTCATAATCATCTAATATTATAAGGTCTGGAACAATTCTTTCTGAAGTAGATAAATTATTCAATCCCAGACTGAAATATATTATTTAATTTTAAAAATAACTAGCTAAATTAGCACCATTATAAGACATTATTTATAGTTACAATTCAAAACACAGTAAATGAATAAAAGATTTAAAATTTCCTTTAATTTAAATTAAATGTAATAAAAGCACTAGACTAAAAGAATTTGACATTTTTGGAGACATTTTTATTACTTTACATTGTATTTTACAATCAATTACAAAGAAATATTAAAAATATTGTCCATTTTAATCTAGTCAAAATTCCACATGGAAATTCTGCCTGCAAAGCAAATCAAAATTTTGCATGTGCAGGATGGTTTGCAGAACTCGTATAAACTTAAAGTATAAACATTCAAATAAGTAAAACTTAATATACATATTTTTAAATAAGCAGTCTCTAAATATTCCAAACACCAAAAGCATATAAAATCATTTATTTTTTACTAGCAATATATTTATATTGCTCTGCATATTAAAAAAAATTCAGGTTTAAATATATATATATATATATGTTTCTAAATTTTCAAAACTACCAATTCATTCCAAGAATTTTCTATTTTTTTAGCTTCATTACAAAAAGTTAACATTACCATGCTTTTTATTACTAAAAATCTTTTTCCAGAAAGTTTTCAAATTTTTCTTTGATATTCTAAAATAATTTATATCTATAATCCATTGCAAAATTTTAAATATTAGAATAACATTATGAATAGTTTAAAGAAAAAACAAACCTTTTTTTCCGTGGTGAAAAAACTATTCTTTTTGGAACGTCATTGGACTGTAGCATTTCCAATTGTGGAGATGCTTGAATTAAAGTTTTATGAAATTCTTCGAGAACAACATTTGAACTGCTTGAGGTATCTTGAAAACTAGTTAAAGATTGACTAAAATTATAACACATACAACCTTTGGTTTAAAATGTGAAGTAAATACAAATTAATTAACATTTATTTTTTGTCATAATTTTTTATGAATTTTTTTAATTTCGTACAAATTTTTTTTAAAAAAAAACAGCAATATTTCACATTTTTCTAAGCTTGCTTTAATTTTCAAACAATGACAAATGGCATTTTTTTAAGTTAGTTTGATAATAACCAATTTGAAAATAACACTGAATAATATATTACTTTTAAGGGGCATTGATATATATATACGTAATACACTTCTATAATTTATTATTTTCATATTTTCTTAATATGAGCATAGCTCAATCTTTGAACAAAGCCAAACACATGCTGCCAGAAGTCACTATAGTCACACAAGGGATATGGATTCAATTTTCAATGATTTATTTTCTTGGATTTTTGCTAATGTGATAAAATTCTAAAAAGTGCTTCACTGAATAATGAAATAACTAAACTGCAACATGCTAATAAAAGTCCTAGATAATTTTCTGATGTTATGGGAAACCCTTAGATAAAAATGAGGTTACTTAAAAAACTCAAGTAACCTCAAATTGTTTAGTGCAGAAAATCAAAATACAAATAAATCTCTCAAAAACCTCGAAAATTAAGCAGCGTTTATTTTTTCTAGCATTTATTTTTATGAAGCAATAACAACAATGCATAAAAGATAATTATTTAAGCATAACTTTTATTTAATGCAAAACAGCAATTCTTGCTAATTTCCTTCATAATAAAATAATTTAACATTCCTATTGTGCTTAATTTTGGCAATATTGATTTCCTACAATTTTTAAGTGGCTGGTAATATGATATTGATGTTATAATTACATTCATAGTCTACCAGCAAGAACATGTTCCTAATTACGTCAACTACAATGTTACCAACTTCATGGCCCAATAACCTAACTTAGCAAATAATAGGTTTCTATTGCAAATTATCGAAAAAATTTACCATGTATCCTTAAGTTAAAACCCCATAACTCTGGATCTTTTTACCCTTCTGTAGAACCTTTTATACTAAATACCAAATTTTCCAACTGTTAACACATTATTTATATAAGCGTTAAAAGAATAACATTGTTATTAGGATTACCTCAAAGGGGTAATACTTGGATTTAGTTTTTCACTTAATCTTTTAGTGTATTCAAAGAAATCAGGTTTAGGCTGTCGATAATATGGCAATGATGGTTGATCTGTCATTCCTCTTCTTCTGTGAAGGGGATAATTAGTACTTTTATCTGTTTTTGATTTATTATCCCATTTATTCTATAAACAAAAAAAAAAATGTAATAATAAAGAATACTTTTTATATGTTAACCAAGTTATACAATGATACTGGATTAATAATACTGTATCATACAATACTCAAAAATTCAAATTCGATAAAACAGTTTTAAATGCATCACTAATTCAATATTACCTTCTCATGCCTGTAATCATAAAATTTTATTACCAAATAGCAGAACAAAAAAAACCCAAGTTCATTAATAACAAACAATTATATTTATAAGATTAAAGTGGTAGATAGAAATTTAAAGTATGAAACTAAAACAGATGGGGGGGAGAGACTTTCAATACATGCAATAAAATCTTATTTAAAATGGATAAAACCTATACAATGATTTAAGATCAAACAATAATGTGTGCAATATAAATAATTTCAATTGCCAAAATCAAATTTGTATTATGAGTAATCCAAAATTATTCATATTTCACATGAAGCACACCCGATTCATACAGCCCGAACAAATACATTACCTGTGAGATGTACTTGTTTCATAGAACAATTAATGTATCCTTGAGAACATTTAAAAAAAATTTGTTTTTATAAATTAACTTCAAACTTTGCACTTTGAAAAAGCATAATTAAGAAATTTGTTCATTTAATAACAAACAAAATCTTCTGTTTCTATTGGAGAAGTTGCTAAGGAGGAATGGTAGAATTCTATCTTCAAAAAATTCAGTTTTCCATTAGAATCAACTACAATCCATTTTGCCAAGGCCAGAATTTAAAAGGAAAAATTGGATTTGATAAAGTTATTTATCAATGATTTTTAAATAAATGATTTTGATAACAGTAAAATGAAGTCTAACTTATTAAATTGTTTTCTGAATAAAAGAGAAAGTGATATTTTAAAATAAACCAAAATTAATACTACAAAATTTAAATTTAGAGCAATCAATAAATGTATCATACTAAGCAAAATACATAAAGATCAATTGAAAAACACAGAGAGAAATTATTAAGATAAATTGCTAGGGGGAAAACTTATATCATAACTATATGATTAAACATCATATAAATACTAATATCTTTGTATTATTTTATCTAATAAAGTGGAAAATACAGCAAAAACAACTTTTCATTTACTTACAATTTCAGAAGGTTCTTCAGAACCCTTTGGATCCACAGTTGTAGATATTTCATCCAAATCTGCATCAATTCCATCTTGAGATGTACCTATCAAGATATTTCCATTATTATCTTGACTAGCAGACTCTGTTATTTCAGCCACTTCTTCAGAAACTGAAGCATTTCCTTCAAATGGTGGATCCTTTGCAGTAAAATTATCTTTGTTAACTAAACTTCCACATTTCGATGTTTCAGCTATTTGTTCAGAATCTGAAGCAATTTTACTATTCGATACATCCACAGTAAGATCATCTTCATTGTTACAAAGTATTGTAGATTGACATATTTTATCTACATTTTCAGAGTCTGTAACAATTACATCAATTGAAGTACTCAGTAAAGAACAATTACTTTTACCGTTATCAAATCCTACAAATTCAAATGTTTCAGGCTTTTTTTCAGATTTTGCAGCAATATCATTTATTGATATATCTATTGTCATATCTTCTTTATCATATGATGTAATAATTTCAGATGTTTCTGCTATTTGTCCAGAATCTGAAACAATTTTATTAATAGATACATTCACAGAAAGATCCTCTTCATCGTTACAAAATTCTTTAGATTTATTTATTTTAGCTACATCTTCAGAGTCCGTAACAATTGCATCTACTGAGGAACTCATTAAAGAACAATTATTTTCACCGTTATCAAATCCTACAAGTTCAAATGTTTCAGTCGTTTTTTCAGATTTTGTTGCAATATCATTGACTGATATATCTATTATATTATCTTCTTTATTATTTGGCACAATAATTTCTGGTGTTTCAGCTATTTTTTCAGAATCTGTATTTACTCTATTAACTACAGAAAAGTTATCCTCTTCATCATTTAACTATAATGAAAAATAAAACAGTAACATAAGTACAAAACTATTATATCCAAGTTGATGAACATTTTAATAAAAAATAATTGATAATTGTTGACAAAAAAAATCATTTAAAAATATCACACATAAAAGTGTCATTTTACTAAGTGTTATTGCATTCAAATTGATATATATTTTAGACTTTAAAAAAATACATCATAAATAATACACAAACATATTTTGATACTGACTACTTTTAATAATGAAAAATTATTTCTTATAAATTTTATTAATATAAGCAATTTCTGCTGTTTTAAATCAGAGTTTTCATTCAAACATATATTGCAAAACACATAAAAAAAATTTAAAAAGAGGGGAGAATTTTTAAAAAACTTTTAATGGGATAAATTATAATTTGCAAGTAGTCACAGAAGCTAATAATTATCAAAGATTTGGTTAAATTAAAAAATAAACTTTAAATATTTGGCAATATATATATATCAATAATGAGCTTTACCAATTTTAGGTTATTTATTCTAGATATAGTGTTACATAAATTCCCTAAACATTCTGGTAATGGATGCTGCTTGAACACTGTGAGCTTAGTGGCAGGCAAAAAGCCAATGATGAAGATAAAGGAAGGTAGAGACACCCTAAGAATATACATAAAACTTTTTCTGCTTTGTTATATTTGTTGCGCTTTATGTACGAATTTTTTTGCACCAATAACCCACACTCAAATCGTCTGCAACATATTGTTAAGAAAAAAGGTAATTTTATATTACATCAAAAATATATTATAAAAATCAACATTTTATCTTTAAAGAATTTTTTTTATATATAATTTTCTACCGAATTTCTAATTTCAGACTTTTTCAACTGTTATATTTTCGAAGCAGATTTTTTAATAGCTTTATTCATGATTCAGGGAACACTATAGAACCAGCCACCATAAATCCTAAATTTAAATAACAAAATGTAATAATATACATACAGAGCTTGAAAAAATATCACAAGAATTTGGTTCTTCAGACTCAGAAGTTTTAATTATTTCTCCAGAATCCATAATCATTCCATTATTTAATTGTTCACTTACATCAACTCCAGAAAAATTACTTTGATTATTATTGTTTGCCTATAATAAGCAATTTCAGAATTAATGCATAACTACTGTTTTACTTAATAACTAACATATAATGGTGTAAATTAAATGTACAAAAAGATTATTACATTAAATATGCTTCCTGATTACTTCACAATATCTTTCACTTTTTTTATAGCAAATCTTTCAAACTTTTGAATTGTAGAAAAATATAAAAATTTTAGCTAAATATTATATTCAGGTGAACTGTTCAAAATTTCACAATCATTAAATTAAAAACAGTTAAATTAAATGTTTCCCTTTTTCATAGAATTGACACTGTACTAAAGCTACATATAATGACCTACTGATAATGGACCTAGCAATTTTAAACAATGAGAAATGATAGACACTCCAGTAAGTGCTTCAACTCTCTCAACTTCCCATACTGGTTGTTGTTGGAATTACAACCTGCAACCATGAAGAGTATGTCTTTGTAACTGGGATATTGCAGCCCTAATTTTGTACTAAATGATTAATATACGTATTTGGTCTTATTATCAAATAAATCATTGCTTAAAACATCATTTTCAAACACTTTTTTTTTTGATTTTTAGATTATTTGTTTATATTAAAAAAAATAATTCGATATAAAAACCAACGGTTTTAAAAACAACGTTTTTATATGGTGGCAAAGTTTATTAAAGAAAATTATGGAAATATTAGTTAAAACTGTTGGTTATTTTTAACTTTAAAATTTACTAAAAAAGAGATATTTGTGAGCGTATTAAAAAATTCATAATACTCATAAAATCAAAACATGCATTTGAAAATCATTCTATTAAAAAAAAATAGGAACCAGAATTCAGAAAAAATTGTTGTGATAAGACATGGCGCCAAATATTGGAAACTTTCTTTCTTGTGAATGATTACTGACTAAAAGTCAGCAACCCTTACTATCTCAGAGATAGTAAAGGGGAGATAGTATCTCCCCTTTGTGAGTACAATAGTTTTACGAGGCCTCATATGGTGTGGGGAGTGCCTGGTGTTCCCAGAGGGGGAAAGAAATTTTTTCCTCAATCCTAAAAGCGCCGAGAGGAAAGAATATTTTGACTTATTAAAATTATTGAAATATTAGTTAAAACTTGCTGCAAACGTCTAAATATTGCATTGTTAGGCGAGTACGAACAATTCCCAAAATTTCAAAGCCCTAGCTTGATGGGAAGTTGGTTAAATTAACGATCGAAAATTTGATGACACACACACACCAAAAGAAATTCAGAAAAACGTTGTAAAAAGAAAGAAAGAAAGAAACTGTTAAAAATAAACTGTTTAAAAAGTTTTCTAAAATAAAATTAATTATTTATGCATATATCCCATCACATGTTGAACAATTTCAAAAGCTTTTTTGTTTAAACAATTACAATCAATAAATATAATACATAAACTTGCACTTTTGTCTCCTTTTAGTCATCTTTCTTAGAATGAATATAATTTTAATTATAATAACTATCACATATTCTTTTGAAAAACTTGTATCGACTCCAAAAAATTTTAAAACAATTCTATTAACTTGATGCTACAGAAAATAAAATTTTCAAATAAATGTATGATTATTAAAATAATCAAATGAAATTTTTCAAAATGTTTGTTTCAAATCATACATGCATGACACACAAGATTTTCTCCCACTCCTCAGACTAAGAAAATAAAATTAAAAAATAGCTTACACATTCAGACACTTTAACACGAGTCTCCTTTATGGTCGATTCATTTGTTATACAGTTCACAGTAATTTGATCATCTTCTAAGATACTTTTATTCACTGAAAAATTATATCCCTCAATATCACTCATTTTTACCTGGAAAAATCAATACATTTGAAATAGAACAATATAACTAAATACATACTAAGATAAAAGTTTTCAGATGCATAACATCAAAATCCTTAAAATCTACATTTTATTGGAATAGTTCACCATTAAATTAACATTACTTTAAAGACAAATAATTGCTAATTGATAGGCCTGTAAATTTAAATAGTAGGAAACAACGGCATACAAACCCAAAATATGTTTTTAAAATATAGTGATTAACATCATGCTGCTAAATCACAAAAACATTAAATATTTTTAACATTTGAGTATTTATTAAAGTTTTGTCATTTTGCTAAAGAAATGTCTCTAAAAGCTCCTGCTATTCTCTCAACAACATATTAGTTTGATATAAAAAAAAATGGGCACTTGTGTTAGTGGAATTTGCTGAAGTTACGAAATGCATCTGTGGCGACTGCTGATCACCCCTCCCTAATGCTATTCTACCACTGTGAGGATGAGTTGGATATTCTAACAAGTAAGCACTTGTAAACGAAGTGAAACAGAAGTGAATTAAATGCCTTCTACAACCGCTATTTAAAGTAGCACTGAAAGCAAAGCAATTGAGAGGAATGAGAGAGGAACTGCCTTCTGTGCTCAAGTTCTCTCTTCTGTCTGTCCCCCTTCTTAATTGTTCTTTTAAATGATTTTAAATAAATAATCATTATTGTTGGCATAATTGTTGAATCCTTTCTAGAGTGATATTTCATAAACTTTCGATTTGGAGTCAGAACCAAACCATTGATTGCAGACTTATAAAGTTGCCACACATCTAATTTTATGTTTTGATGCATATTTCTTTCCTTTCTATTGTCTTCTTTTCTCAGCATAATCTGAATTTCAAAAAATGAGAGACATGAATTTTGAACCAAACCCCTAAATCAAAAGAGTATGATCAAATCTGACTGCTAATTTAATAATTAAAAAGAACTTGAAAAAAATTGTCTCTGAGCATTGAACTGTCAATCATACATTTCTATGCAAATAGATAGGTTGGTATTCACACATAACATGTCAAAAACATATGGAAATCAACAAAATGACACAATAAAAAGGACAAAAAAAAAATGGCAGGGTAATTTATTGAGTCACATCTAACTGAATTTATCGGGTGCTAAGAATAAGAATGTAATGGGAAAAAAATTGTTTTTTTAATCAAATGTGATAAAATTTCAACTCAAAGGGAAAAAATATGAAAATCCTTTAAAAATTTTAGAAATCTTCATTGTTCTCCTGTATAAAAAGACCAAATTTCAACATTTTCGTTGTGATAATACTCAAGGATCAAAAGCATCTCTTTAAATGGCAAGAAAATAATTGAGGGTATTTTTCTTGGGAAACATTCAATATAATATGTATATAATCTATTTCATATGTTTACATACTGGATTGCAAAAAGTTTCAGAAAACATCAATAATTTGTTTTATGGAAGGATTATAATCTTCATTTTGATTGAGCATAAGACTACCATCATCACCAATATGACAAATTTTGTTTAATAATACTTAGAAATACAGTTAAATATGTTATGTTACATAGTTTAAATTTAAAATGGACCATTATCCAATTTTCAACTTGCTAGTGAGTATGAAAGCAAAGCAAGATATCCTTCAATCACACACACACCTTTACTTATCTCAAAAGTTTATGGGGTATTTTAAAAAAAAAAAAAAACATGTTTATATTTAAATCCATCTGGTAAAGACATGACATAAAAACGTAATGCTAATACAATGAATATATGGGTTCCCCCCCCCCCTTTTTTTTTCAACAGTCGACTGATAAGAAGTGTCTGAGCAGTAGATGGAATAACATTCCATTTTTTTACCAAAAAATTTTTGTCCCTGGAGCTGGCTACTGGGGATGGTTAGAAAAAGGCACCACTTACTCTTCCAGTTATTTAACACATAATCAAAAATATTTAATGATATTGAAATATATATACTTAATCTGATATTAATTCATTTAAATTTAACAATTTTAATACACATTTGTTTCCAAATAATTCTATTACTTTTTAATATAAATAAAATATAAGTTTTCCTATAATACAGTGAGTGATTTTTTTAAAAAAAATTCTTCCTAAACAAGAACCCTAAATTATGTTGTATACAAGACAAGTATTGCAATGAAAATTAGCATTTCATACGATATTTATACATGTTAGTTTTTTAAATGCATTAATGTAGCATTCTTTTAATAAGTATCACTAAAATTAAAAAGAATTATTTAAAGAATCACTTACAATTCCAGATACAAAATCGCAATCAGTTTTTACAGAATCCAATGTGTTAGATAATTCTATTGATGTCACATTCTGTCATTAATTGATGATTATGAACAGCAAGAAAATTGTACTTTCATTCATCTACAATAAGCAATGCAGTTGTTTTTAGCAATGAAAGTCTGACTATGTATATCATGACATTCACAAATTATTTCTATATTATATATAATTATTTTTTAAAAATGGCAAGAATATCATATAAAGGATATTTTCTACAAAAATATACAATCAATAATACCAGTAATAATTATAAATAGAAATGAAAACAATAAAAAAAAAAAGCTAAAAAATGAATTAAATATAAAAAATATATTTCATTAATGGAATACATCAAATAAATAAAACAAGAAGAAATAAAGTATTTGAAAATCCTAGAGTGTCTCTTAAAAGGTACAATAAAAATTTACTCAATAATTACTCAATGGACATACTTTATATCCATATAAAGATAAATATTTCTAAAGTCGAATAAAATTATCAAAATTTTAAAAATTAGACAGAATACAAAACAATTAGTGATATAATAAAATGAACATAATAAACATAAGATTATTCATATACTTTTAATATATAAATAAATTACATAACTGAGCTATACAATTTTTCCTCCCATTTATAATACTATTTAAAAAAGGAAAGTTTGGAATAGAGAAGTAATATAAAACTTAATAAATAATGTAATATTTACAACTATTTTTAGTAAAAACTTTCATGATTATATCAGGCCTAACCTAAGAAATAATCCCTTATACATCCGTAATAACTTAATTTTAAGACACAATTTTTTAGGATCTTACTATTAAAGTTTCTCACTAATGAATTAGGACTTAATGATTTTAAACATAACTAATGCTTCTTTTAAATTTTGAATAAGCTTTCAATAAACTAATGAGAAAAAAAAATTATAAGAATATTTTATATTAAGAATAAAAAAAAATTATTTGTTCATAAATAATAAAAATTATAAACTGTTTAAAAACTTTAAAATCTAAACACTATATTTAGCCCAAAAAGGTTCTTGGAAATATTATTATTTATGTATTACACCATTTAAAGTCATTTCTGAAAAATTCTAATTATGTGACTAATACAGTTTTTTAAATGACCAAATCAATTTTAGTAATCATAGAAACTTCTAATAAATTAACAAATTTTATTTCATATTTAATGAAGAAAGAGATAGTTACGATTTATAGCACAAGAGCCAAATCTGGCTAAGCTATGCCAAAAATTTGTTTAAATTTAATATAGACAGGAAAAAAAAAAGAAAGAAAAAGGTATAAATAATTTACATGAAGGTAGGTTGAAAACAGGACTACTTGAGTACCTCGGGGAGGGGAAGAAAAAGATCACTAGAACACCTCAGGATCATGATTCTCCGATTTACCTAAAGGTAAGCCCCTGAGAGGTAAACTTTATGGAAATCAAACACACTCATGTTATTCAAAGGTAAAACATTTTCTTTAGTTAATTACGTCTTCAGAAAATCACAATGTGATGCAATACTCAACTACCAAGACAATTTATAGAGCTATGTAAGAAAATTCTTTTAAATATGATATAAAAGATAATTGAATTTTATATTTTAGAAATGAGTCTCCTATAAATGGAATGTATTAATTTCATGCAATGCTTACTATGGTTCTAATTCTTAAAATAATAAGTGTAGCTTTAAATTTATAGTTTGATTTAAAAAAATGCTATAAAATAATCTAATGTTTAATTATTTTAATTTATTCATTAGCCTTAAGATAGAAACATTATAAATTATTGCAGTAAAAACTCACAATTTAATTCATTAGATATGACAAATACTTTTTTTTAGAGATCATTTTTCTATGAAAAAATTAAGCAAGGACTTTTTTAAAGAGCCACACTTTACAACAACAGAAATTTTATCCATAAACAAATAAGAAATACTACTCAGAATGCATCTTAATTCATAACATTTCAAATCAGGCTTTATTATTAATACCGGAATAATTTCTAAAATATTTTATTTCAATAATGAGGAAAAACAATTCAGTTAAATGGTAACAAATTAGACAAAAATAATATACCTTCAAATATCACATTGGAATGAAAGAGAAAGACACCAATTCAATAAAAAGGTATAGTTTCCCTAAAAATTCAGCAATAATTTATCAAAACTCAAATTATTAAACTCAGTAAAATAAAGTATTAGCCAAACAAATCAAGTATTAAAAGGTGATATTTTTAAATGAATACATTGAACTTCATATATATTCCAATGTAATTTCCTTTTTTAGAAGGATAAAAAAATATAATAGAAATATATAATCTTTAATCGTCACACAAAATATACATCGGCTCCAAAATACGAAAATGTACCAAAACAAATGACAAAAATGCCTGTCAAACTGTATCTTAAATATAAAAATGAATGCCTGTGAATTTTAATTTTTATGCCTGAATTGTTACAAATTATAATTATTAGAATTCTTGGTACAAAACAAAACCAATATTTTTAATATAAAATTTAAAAATACATCACACAACAAGCAATACAGTTGGAGTAGAAAAAATGTTTTATAAATAGTAATAGATAATGCAAGTTTAAAATATAATTTCACCTCTAGCGAAGTCAACAAAGTACCTTACTATTATTCTGATGCAAAGTTAATTCTAAAAATTCAATAATACATCTGTTATAATACTTGTTATGATTTCATTTGTTTCTTAATTTCTTCCGATTTTTAATTTATCGAGCACAGCAGAAAAATTTTAAGCCATTCCAGAATTGAGCGGGAAATACGTAAATACAGAGCGCGCAGAATTTGTTGGCACTTGATTGGTTGTTCCCACTGAAAAGCTTTATTGGTTGGACATGAACAATTGCCTGAGTATTAAAAGTGGTAGTAGCTATTTTCTCTGGATAATTTATTTTTCAAAATTGAGGTTTTGTCATTTATTCAAACATTAATACCTATAAATTAATAAACATCCATCTATAATTCTTGGTTTCACTGTTTAGTTTTTTAAGAATTTTTTTTAGAATTTATTCATCTGAATTAGGTTAAACTCTTGGATTCTGCCTGCGGAAATAAAATACTGTTGGATTGGTTGCTTCGGATTAGGTCAGACGCGATATTTGATTTTAGAATTGGCTGTTGCGGTAGTAGTGTGCGAAGATTTACTTAAATGTAGTGCTATTCGTTTAACTACTTCTTGGTTATTTGTGTTAATTGTTGACAAAGTTATATAGTTTTTTCACAAAAAAATCATCATGATCTTATATAATTTGACTCTTCAACGTGCTACCGGTATCACACATGCTGTGCATGGTAATTTTGCCGGTACAAAACAGCAAGAAATTGCTGTATCTAGAGGCAAAATTTTAGAACTTTTGAGGCCGGATCCAAACACAGGAAAAGTTCATACTTTACTTACTGTTGAGATTTTTGGTGTGATCCGTTCTATGATGGGATTTCGTCTTACTGGAGGATCCAAAGGTTTGCCATTTTTGTTCAAATTTGATCTTACCATTTTCATTTTATTAACTTGTCCATACAAAAATGTAGAATTGCAATCGATTTTAGGATGGATAATTTTGTTGAAATAATCCAATAACTAATCCATTAAAAAAGAATGAGCAACTTTTTTTTATACAAAAAAACTGCATGAATGGAATTTCATTGGATATTGTGATTAGGACTGTAAAAATATAAGCTTTTAACGTAACAACTTCTTTTTTTTTTATAAAAAAAAAAAAAGGTTTGACCTCTTAACTGTAAAATAGCTGAAATATAAATATAAGTTGGTAAAGATGATTTCAATGTCAATTGATATGGAACGAAAAGATGTATTGTTGGGCTTTGATAAAATGTGTACATTACTAAAATATTTCTCTTGTGTTTGTGTTTGTACATCGACACTTCTTCCTTTGTATTCATAAGGATTCGTATTTGTTGATAATGCAAAAAATATCAATTTAAATTGTTTACTGATATTACACAAAGCAAGGGATCTGATAAAATTACTGAAGTTTTTCCTTCAATAGACTAAATGTAAAATCATAAAACGAATGCTACTTCTAATATTGAAATATATTTAACTAAAATTGGATATAATTTTATTCCTTTGTGGTTCGAAACATCTGATGAAATATATACAAATTATTTCGATCTCAAATCTTTTTTCTGTAAATCTATTCTTGCAATATTTGGTACTTTTTCTGTTAGCCAGGCACAAGCAAAAAATCACCATATAATGTTGAATTCCGCCAAATTTCTTTCAACCATAAGGTTAATTTTCGTTTGGACCATCTGCTCTATTCTCGGAACATTCAAAACAAAGCATGTTTTCCTTTCTTTCTCCCCTCTTAATTTTTGTTTTAAAAAATGATGAAAATCCAGGATATAGCCAGAACTAAAGAAGATGCAGTCTCTTTTTTTCAAGAGGAAGGTATATTGGCAAAGAATGCAACAAGCGATCATAATCATGAAATGAAACTTGTCTTTTTGTGACGGAGCACATTGTCGGTGCAATCTTTCAACGTGCTGCACAAAGAAAAGCATTTGCTATGGTACGTGGTTCGAATCATCCAGATTCTAACATATTTGAGATTTATGTACGACTGGAGCAAAGAGATGACATCAGTCAAATGGTGTGAAAAACAACTGGATATAAGTCATAATATAGTTGTAGATTGGAACAACTACTTAAGAGCAGTTTGTGTAGAAGTATTAGTGAAATATGAGCAAAAAAAAAAAAATGGTATTTCTGAAAAAATAATTGAGATAGACGAGAGTTTGTTTACAAAAAGAAAGAACAATGTCGTTTGAATTCTTCCACAACAATGGATATTTGGTGGTATTTGCCACCAAATTTATGAATGCTTTCTAGCTCAAGTTCTTCTCCAGTACTTTTAGACGCTATAACAAATCACATCAAAGAAGCGTCTATTCCGATTCCTAGAAGGGCTACTTCACAACTAAAATGGAAGAAGCTGGTCTACAGCATTTCAAAATTAATTGCAGGTACAATTTTGTTGATCCTGACACTGGTGTAAACACTCAGAAAATGGAACGACTTTGGGGCAGTGCCAAATGGAGAAATAAAAAAATCGGGAAACTTATCACCATCATTTGTAATTGCCTTGCCAAATTTATGTGGAGACGAGGAGTAAACGAACCATTTGTCAAATTCTCAAGGACATCACCGCATTCTGTAAAAACCAATAATTATAAGCATTCTTTTTAGGTAAAACTGTTTTGTTTCAATTCCTTAATATTTGTTTAATAGTCGGAACGTTTTCAACTTTTATACCGTTGACTGTGTCATTCGCTTCGCTTGGCAACTTGTCTCGCGTTTGGTTCGCTATTGGCAACATTTGCACCCGGCTAATGGAAAAATACCCAATATTCATTAAACACTGTAGTTATTAATGACTTGCACTTAGTTCTTGTACAAGAAGATTTTTTGTTTTTTAATTTTTGGTGGAAACTCTACAGAGCACTAACTGAAAAAGCATGAAAAAAATTTTTAAAAACTTATTATGCCAGTTGATCTGTTAAATGTTTTAAAAACTTCATAATCATCCTCACATATGAAGATTCATCCACTTCCACAAATAATAGAAATGCATTTAAGACCTGTTTTTGCTTTTATGCCATTATTTGGCAAATAAAATTATATTTAACATTGATATAACTACATAGTCCCATAAAAATTAAGCCATGTGTTGTTTTAACCACTTCAAAATTACTTTCAAAAATGTTCTTTAGTCTTCTACGGATTTTAGAATAAGTATGAATTTTAATAATTTTACTAGTTTAATGCTTTGATTAAATTTGTTGTGTAAGATCTTTAAAAATTCCATTTGGATCCTTTCAAACAAATTCAAAATAAAATAAATCGCATTGAGTAATTTATTTAAAAAATTCTCAGAAACTTAAATAAAAAGGGATTTAACATTTAAAACGTAGTTTGCCTTAATCATAAGAATCCACAGAGTTCTAAATGAAAGAATACAAAAGAAATTTTATTAACCTATGTTGCCTTTGGATCCAGTAAATGTTTTTATAACTTTTATCATTTTCGTAAGTGTAGAATCATCCACTTCTATAAATTCTTCAAATTGCAAGGATATCAAACAAATATCCTGTTGAAGATTATCATCTTCCTTCTAGTAATGCCATTCCTGTGAGAAAATATGTTAAAAATAACTGGGGGGAGAGAGAGAATACGTATCAAATAAGGCATCCACATTATTTTCTTAACTGGCCAAAAGTTTCAAGTTGATTTTAAATGCAAATAATACCTCTTTGATCTGGAAAAATTCTGAGCATGTGCAGTTAGTCTTAAAACAATTATGTCCTAAATATAGGAAAGTAGAAATTTTAGGGTTGCCTTGAATAACGGCCATAACCAAGATTTGGTGATATATTTCGTACTATCTTTCATTGCTGAGGGTTTGGGTTAAGTATCAATCCAATCATTTTTTTAATAATTTGGTAGTACAGTTCTTATTATAAATTATGATACAGTATGCAAAAGTACTCTTAATAATCGCTAATTTGTTTTGATTTGAATTCAAATTTATCAGCTTTGTATGTTGAAGCCACTGCATTGAGAGATGTTTTATGTCTATTAATATCAATGTGCTTTGTTATTGAACTTCATCCACCAATTGCTATAAAAAAAATTCCATTGCAGATTGTGCAAAGAACCGGTATAATTTTTTTTTTTTTTTTTGTTTATAATGAGCAGAAGTTCCTTTTTTTTTTATCCTCCCCATTAACCCCTTGCCAGTGTCGCCCAAACTGAGTTTGGGCAGGAGAAAAATTTTCGCTTTTATTTTGTGAAGCCCGAACTGAGTTTGCTTCTACTTTAGATACTTAATTCACTATTTTCCTAATAGGTGGCATTAGTGGTCCTAGTTTTTCACTAATTACGATTTCAATTAAGGAAGGGAAAATGCAGATGCTGTAAGATAAACAAAAACACACTTGGATTGATAACCAAAGGCAGAGTTTTGCTTTCTCGTTTAGTTTCGGTTGTTTTTTAGCAAATAATTTTCTTTTTTTGCAATGTCCAATTCAGACACTCATGTGGTGTATAGTTTAGGTATTTTTTTAATTAATGGGTTTATTTAAAATTGTATTTTTGTAATAAAAAACCATTTGCTAACTTTTATAATAATATATATAGAACAAAATTAAACAGTCAAAAAAATTTTCCATTTTTGGTCCATTTTTCTGAAATATATGTCATATTTAAGGGGTTAAAATGGTTTTCACGTCTCTTTAAACCACTCATAATGCACTCCAAATTTTTTTTTATTATTATTCTTGAACTAGTAATAAAAGATAAAATTTAAAAGACAAGCAAGTTTGAAATTGTAATATTGATTTAATTAAAAGAAAAATTTTAAAAAAATTATTTCATTTAACAATGATAATTATTTTTACTTTGCAAGAAGTTACCCATAAAACCTTTTTAATTTTACTTAATTTAGAATATTTAAGATAATACTAAAATAATGCTTTAATAAATAATGCTTTTTTCAAAAAAAAAAAAAACTCTCTGAAACAATGCTTAATCACTGGTCTGCTCTATAAGAAATCCTCACTATGGCAATATTCTTGTTCAGTTAATAGCAAAGGTGCATTCTATGTCCACATTTCAGTGTACTGGTATACTCCATCTCACCTTAAATTGGCAGCTTTGGGAAAGGTACCAAGGTAGAAAAAATGTACCAATCCATTTGAAAAATAGATCTATCTTGTTTAGGAATTTAAAATTAAAAAAAGGCATAGAAATTTGTAAAAAAAAAATGCCTTTTATAATAGAAACTGTGATTTTAAGAATGTATTTCAAATTAATAACATATTGAAATAATTTTTTTGTAATCAAAGTGAATGTATATAGTCAAAACAGTAATGTGATGGATTGCCAGTTTGGCTGGAAAATAGTTTTTTCAAGACAGCATTTCTGGTGAGCTAGCTACTCTTCCATGTCAATTCTATGCCATTTGCTTCACATCTACTTACAATTTTTGTATCTTGTGCTATTTTCTTTGTTTTTGTTTGACATTCTAAACATGGTTGAAGAAGATATGTCATCGACCATGCTGTGTACACCATCATTGCGAGGAAAATCAATCTGAAGTGGATCCCGGAGAAACATTGAATGTTTATTCTCGACTTTGAAAAGAGAACCCTCAAAAATCTGTCAGTCAGATTGTTGAAAAGGTTTCTCAACTAACTGGTGTTTCTAAAAGAACAATTTTTTTCATGTAAAAAAAGGTGAAGACTAAGTTCTTCCTCCCTCCTTGAAAATAAAGCCTGCTAATCGCAGAAGACTGATAAAGTATGATAACTTTAAATTGTTATGCATCCAATTAAAAATTCTCAGTTTTTCTCGTAGAAATGAGATTCCTACATTATACAAAGTTCTGAAGGAATTTAACGATGATACCAGTATTTTTTCGAAAAGCATTAGCCAGAGTACCTTGTACAAGATATTGAAAGACATAAGATTTTCATTTGAAAAAAGGAAAAGACAAACTATACATCTTGAAAGGCAAAACATCATTTTATGGTGCAGAAATTATGTGAGAAAAATTAGAAACTTAAAATAAGAAAATGCATCAATATACTATTTAGATAAGACCTGGATAAATGAAAGAGAATTTAAGTTTTAAGACTACCCCATTATCACAGCAAGCTCAGTCCCATGAAGATGATTTGGAGCTGAGTGAAATGACATGTTGCAAGAGAAAACAAAACTTTTAAACTTAATGAAGTAAAGGATATTGTAATCCAAAGAACAGAGAATGTCTCTGTTCAAAATTGGATGCTTTACGTTAATCATTTAACTGAAAAAGAGAGATGTGGATCATCAGATCGATGAAGTTGTTGATGAAATGTGGGAAAACCAAAATTTAATTATATCTATGAATAGTGATTCAGAACTATTAACTACTGATGATGTGTAAATGCATGTAATGCAAATTATATAGTTGTAATACAAATATATTTTTCTCATTGGTAAAGGTAGTATTTTAAACTACCTTATTTGTATAAATATTTGAAATGTGATGAGCAATTTTACAACGTTTTTCTGAATTTCACTTGGTGTGTGTGTGTCATCAAATTTTCGATCGTTAATTTAACCAACTTCCCATCAAGCTAGAGCTTTGAAATTTTGGGAATCGTTCGTACTGGCCTAACAATGCAATATTTAGACGTTTGCGAGAAGTTTTATCTAATATTTTAATAAGTCAAAATATTCTTTCCTCTCGGCGCTTTTAGGATTGAGGAAAAATTTCTTTCCCCCTCTGGGAACACCGGGCACTCCCCACACCACATGAGGCCTCGTAAAACTATTGTACTCACAAAGGGGAGATACTATCTCCCCTTTACTATCTCCGAGATAGTAAGGGTTGCTGACTTTTAGACAGTAATCATTCGCAAGAAAGAAAGTTTCCAATATTTGGCACCATGTCTTATCACAACAATTTTTTCTGAATTCTGGTTCCCATTTTTTTTTAATAGAATGATTTTCAAATGCATGTTTTGATTTTATGAGTATTATGAATTTTTTAATACGCTCACAAATATCTCTTTTTTAGTAAATTTTAAAGTTAAAAATAACCAACAGTTTTAACTAATATTTCAATAATTTTCTTTAATAAACTTTGCCACCATATAAAAACGTTGTTTTTAAAAACGTTGGTTTTTATATCGAATTATTTAATATTGATTCATAAAGCTAATTTGGAGATAAGCTTGGCAATGGATTGGATGAAGATGTATAAGCATAGAATTTGTATATAAATATAGAAGAATTTGTTTTATTAACAGGTGTAATAAATGAGCTGATAGAATTAAAGATACAAGTATGTATTCATAATATAACAAATAAGTCACCAAATTTGGCAAATTTCATTGGTTATAGTCACCCAGTGTAACCCAAGTTTCTATGACAACGGCTGTGAATGGCTCATCTTAGCTTTTTCTGCATTTCCAAGTTAAGGTGAAACAGAGTATAGTCATATAGGAACATATCAGTACAGACAATTTTATGCATACAAATGTTTTATAGGTTGCATAAAATAACCATTATAGTTTTTGTATTAACCATATTAAAAGAGGCTGTGGCATATTTTTGGATTACGGCTTTAGAAAGGAGTACTGGCTCACAAAAAAAGAATATAAACTCAAATGAATGATTGGTCACCTCCAATTAAACATGTATGATAAGAAATTTTGAATCTATTTGTATAACTCTTTAGATTCTGCTGTTAATATGCTGCTAATTAAGTTTTTTTAAATTGAAAATTCTAAATATCTGCTGTTCTTTAATTATACCATATAGAAAGTGCATCAGAATATAATAAAATCAAAATGAGAAAGAAAAAGTAACGAAAAGAAAGTTCTCGAATGATATATTTTCAAATTTAAAAAATGCTTCTATTTTTGGGAGTAGAGAATAATCATTTTCTTAATGATTTGTTGGTTAGACAGACTCCCATGACTTGTCAAAAGGCAGAAGTAGCCAAAATTTGTTGTCAATCATCAGTAAAATATCTCCAAAAAGATTTTATTCTGTATCTCTCAAAATATTAATTTGTGAGCAATGAAAAATGAATGCAATGCAATTAAAAGAGACACAAATGTTTTCAGAAATTATATTTAAGAAATTTCAGTTAGGTTATAGAAACTAATCTTCAAAAATTTAAGAATTTCAAGAATTATTTAAGACTTCAATGTGTCTGAATTGATAAAGTAGTGGTTTAAATAGGTTTTGTACAATGTAATGAATTTAAAAGTAGCATACAAGTTTATGGATAAGTTCTTACAAATGATGAAAATTTGATATTTTTCCATTAAAGTTTTACTACAGGTTTATTATTATTTTGGCATTTTTTCTCGAGGCTAGGTGATGACCTTTGTTTTTCCTGACTTCTTTCGAAGCAATAGTTTTGCAAACTATACAAAAAAATTAAAAACTTTTTTAAAGAAAAGGTTTTGGCTAAATAATGTTTGGCCATACATTATTTAGCCAAAGACTTTGTAAAACTAATCAACCAAAAACATCAATTTGATATTGAAAATGTGTTATTTGATTTTAATGGGAAAGAAATAATAATCCAAAGGCCTTTTCTGATATTTTACCTGAATCATGTATAGTTCCTTTGATAAAGCATGATTTAGTAATGCTTTAAATGTGTATCAATTATTGTGTCCATCTTTTTTTTTTCCACCCTTCTTTTTATTAAAATAAGTTTTTGTTGCATGTTAATTGCCTAGTCCGTCTGGAAATATTTTACTTTTTGGTCAATAATTTACTTTTGCCTTCTTCATAATTTTCACATATTTCTGATTATAATGGAGGAAAAATCTGGTTTATAAATCTGTTTTTCAATGTATCAAATTTCATTTCATTTATTTATTTTGTTTTTACTGGCAGTTATATTTTTACAATATGGCAAGACCAAATATTGGATGTTTTATTTATGTAATAAATTAATTTTGAAAAGGTTTATATAATAGTTCATTTTCTTCAAATTTTTGTTAATTATATGATTATGTTTTATGCATAAACTAAATATTTTTAAAGAATTCTTTGTAATTTATTTAAAATATTAATCACTGTAGTGTAATAATGCATTTAAAATTACATTAAAATATATTGAGTGATATACAAAATAAAACTACTTTTTTTTTTAAATCAGTACTTCATTTTTTCGTCCTCTAGATTATTTGGTGATAGGATCAGATTCTGGAAAAATCGTGATTTTAGAATATAATGCCCAGAAAAATGTTTTTGAAAAGGTAAGAACTGTTTTAAGAAAAATGTTTGAACTAATATTTAATATTTTATTGGATTAAATCAATATAAATATATTTGCTATTAGAATATGTATTTTTTTTTTTTTTTTTTTTTTATCATTTAAATTTAAAAACATTGATGACAATATAAATTGAATGTAAATGTCATGAAAACACAATAAATGTTTTGTTTTATATTTGTCATAAAAAATATTTTTTGGATTGAAATTTTAAGGTTAGATATAAAAACTATTTTGGAACTTAATTAATTTTAATTCATGTCAAATAATGTAAATTGTCCTTTTTTTATTTATTTATATGTAAATTCAGGTTCACCAGGAAACTTTTGGGAAGAGTGGATGTCGTAGAATAGTCCCTGGCCAGTATTTGGCCATTGACCCGAAAGGACGTGCAGTTATGATTGGTAAATAATGTATCTTCTTTTAAATAAATACATAATGTTTTATTGTTAATTTTTCATTAAATTATTGCTTTAACTGAATATAGACCTGGTTTATTTAATCAATAATTTATATATGAAAGTTACATAATTTAATTTCCAATCTTATTTAAAATATTTAATTAAAACTAAACTGTTATGTTGAAGAATTAAGAAAAAACAACAGATTTATGTACTATTTATGAGAACATTAATATATGTAACAGAAACAAATATTTCAGTAATAATTTCATTTCATTTTTTCTACTCTAATTTTTAAAATAATTATTAATGTATAATTCTAAACCTTGACTGAATTCTGATATAAAAAGTTTTTTAGTATGGAGTAAAATAAATTACTAATGGGTAAAAGAAATGAAATATTTTTTATCTGTATTTTGTTATAGGAATATAAAAAATATATTTTATTATATAAAGCTGTTGTTTATTTAAAATTAATTTGAATGAAATGCTGTTAACATTACCAAACATTTATTTCTTAATATTATTCCTTTCCTGATATAGAAAAACTTAAATAGTTTTTTCATGTATTATAAATGTAACCATTTTTTCAGGAAGAGAAGGGGTTAACAACAATTTATATTTTAATCGTAAAAGAAATCTAATATATTCATTATATTAAGATTAGCTGTCTCAAAATAAACATATTGCAGGTGCTGTTGAGAAGAAGAAATTAGTGTACATTCTGAATCGTGATACTGCTGCACGTTTGACCATCTCTTCACCTTTAGAAGCTCCCAAGTCTAATACACTGGTGTATCACATGGTGGGTGTAGATGCTGGTTTTGAAAACCCTCTCTTTGCTTGTTTGGAGATGAACTATGAGGTAGTTTTGACTATTTTATAACCATATGCATGTTATATTTCAATCATGTTTGTTTTTCAATGTAATAGTTTTAAAGTATCTGTTCTTATACAGTATTTTTTTTTTTTTTTTCCTCAAATACTGTTACTTATTCAAAAAATTATGTTTTAATTTTGTTGGTAGTAGAAATTACATTTTAAATTGATTGCAGTACATTTTTTTTTAAAAAAAATGGAGCCATGAAATTGTCTTTTCAAATAATATATGAATTAATTGATCAATTAAATCATTTTTAATTTCGAACATTATGGCCCTCCATTGTTGTTACAAATTAGGCAAAAGGGATTTACACATGTATGAGGATTTATATTTAATGGTTCTTAATTTCATTAATACCGTGGACACAAAACATTTAAAAAAAAGCATTCATTTACATCAGATCATGATTGAATCATCTTTACAGCAATGAATTTCCGCCTCAGTGCGAGGAGTGCAGATCAGTTCAGCTTGTTTTGAAAAATATAAAATAGGACAGTTACATTCTCCCCATCAAGTTAACTGTTGTTTTTGAAAGAAAGCCACTTTTATCTTTATCTTGTGTAATTATCTAAATGAAATGTTTACTAGGCTTCAGTATAAAGATTTGGGAATATGGCGAGATTTTTTTTGACAGTAGGTCACCAAATTCTAGCACTTCTTCACCTGCCATCTCTAGTATTATAGTGGGGAGGCAACTTTTTTAATGGAGTTTTTTCCCCTAATCTTCAATACTTTTCGCAACACTTATCAGGACAATTTATACAACACTTTCAACTCAGAATGAGCTGGCACTTTTCAATTTGAGATGAAATTCTTTTTAGTTGTTATCAGGGTGATTTTTGTTGTTGTTTGAAGACAATTTTCAACCTTGACTTATTTTCGCAGTGAGTAAATTCAGTGCGAGGAATGCAGATAATCTCTTTTCTCTTTGAGGAGGTAGCTGTAAAATAGAATGATTACAGTAGAGTGTCTGATTTCATGCATTAAAAATTAGGTTCAAAACTTGATTTGGTTCTTTTAGAGTATAAAAACTCCAGAAAGGTATTGATGCTTATTAAAATTATTTAATGCATTAGTGTTATGTATTACTCAATAATACATTTCTAATTTGTTGATTATTGTTGACTTTTAGATGAAAATAATTTGTATGTTATTTATACAAAAATTCCTTAATTAACTTTAGTGGTGCGTTGGTATAACAATTATCAATGATTGACACCATAATATCAAAATTAGAAAAGAATATATGTCTGTAACATGTCTCAAATTTTTGTTTAAAAACATCAGATTTTGGGGCAAAGAACATATGAAACATACATATTTTTAAAAAGTTCATTTTTCTGTTACATTTATTTGAGGAATGTGTCTTTATTGCTCATTTTTCATTGAGTTCAAAACAAGAGCTGATTTAGTAATAATAATAAATTTAGAAGACAGAAAGAGCCATCTATATAATTAGAATTGTTGTTTAAATTAGTGTTTCTTTATTTATTATGATGAGGTAGGATTCAAAATTTTTGCAGAAGAGCTACAACAATAACATTTCTGTGTTATTGTGTTTTCCCCCTTTTCTAAAAGTGGTTTGTCCCAAATCACATGGTCGGTAACTCAAGGGTGTAACAGAGTCTTAAAAAAAATGTTGAAGCATGTGTACAGCAGTGAAACATCGTGAACGCCAGCTTTTGAGTGGCATCAATGTTTCATAGATGGTAGGGAAATTGTCAAAGATGATGAATACTCTGTACATTCTCAGACTTCCCACACCGCTGAAAACCGTTGACAGGTCTGAGTTGGATCTTGATAATAGTTAATGCCACAAGCTGAGTGAGACAGACACTGATGTTTTAAAGACTTGTTTATTTACATATTTACAGGACTCTGATCAATCAATATCACAACCAAGGTCTCACGTAATGACTTTGTTCATCTCTTTATATATGTCAGGAATCCGAATTCAACAATCTGAAAACTTTACCAGTTTAGATATGCCTAGCGATATGATAACAAAAACATCGAAAAGGTTTCTGTAGTGGTACATAAGAACAAGCTTCAAACAATTGCGCAAATAGCAGAATCAGTTAGGAAATACCAAGGCCACATGTCAACAGATACTGACTAAAGATCTTAACATGCATAGGGTGTGTTAACACATTGTTCCCTGCATGTTAAATGACCAAAAGCAATTCAAATAGAAATGGCTGGAGACTTAATCTGGGCTATTAACGAAGATCCTTCCCTACTTGACAGAATTGTTACTGGACGCAAGAAATTGTGTTTTTTATTCAACCCGCAATATAAAAGTACATCAGCAATGGGAAAATCACCACAATCTCCACCAAGCAGAAATTCTCCCTACGTTGCTCTAAAGGCAGTGTCATGCTAGAGGTGTTCTTCCATATCCGGGACATTGTGCATCTAGAATTTATCCCTGAAGGATGCACTGTTAACAAAGAACTCTATGTAGGCATCTTACGTCATTCGTGTAAGGTGATCCAAAAGAAGAGACCAAAGTTGTGGATTGAGAAGTCATGGGTGCTTTTGCGTGACGTTGCTCCTGCACACCAATCCATCTTCATCACTGACTTTCTTTTGAAAACCAAAACATTTGTTTTGCCACCCCCTCCTTATTCCCCTGATTTTGCCCAGCAAAGTCGTCAATTTCAATTTGCAGATGAAGTTGTAAATTCATTGTATGCTAAATTAAAGGACTTGGCTAAAAATGTATTCCAAAAATGTTTTGATGACTTACAAGCGATGGCAAAAATGTGGTTTTGCTCAAGAGTCTTATTTCAAAGGTGGATGTGTTTCAGCAATTTAATTGGTAATATTTTTTAAGTTATAGCTCAATCTGGGAACTTTTGAATCTGAATTGGTTATATCTTTGGGTGTATGCAAATGTTTTTCAAGTTATACATAGCCGGCTTAGAAAAGTAAGGTTATCAATTCCCTGAACCAAACTCAGTTATCACTCTTACATTCATGTATATATGAAAAATGATGTATGGAAATGTAGAAATGAGGTAGACTCCCACCGTGACTTTACAAAAAGGGTATAAGCATTTTTAAAGGAAATGAGTGGTATTTGCTCCCACTGTTTATAATCAATTATGCATTATATTAATAAAATGAATATGCTATTTAATGGAGATGGGGAGGATAAGAAATTTATTTTGGAAAAAAAACTGCTTTTTAAACAAGGCTTTTTTTTTTTTTTTTTTTTTTTTTTTTTTGGTTTCCTCCGATCTTTTATTTGTGTATCTGTGGCTATGGAAGGTCTTGAGACTGAAAGAAAAGAAAATGCTTAATCTAGAAAGTTTGATTGAGTAGAACAATTGAAAAACTTCAGAACAAATACAATTTAAAAAAATGTGAACTTCACCTGCGGTTTACTTCTATTTGAAAAGATCCAGCATTTTCTTAAGCATGGTTGTCCCAAAATTTCAATTAACTCACATCATATATTCTTTACTTGTTGTAATGGCAATCATAATTATATAAAGTGTTTAATTAAGGTTTAAGTCTAGGCTTGTCACATGAATTGTTTTTACTGTATACTGATGTTTTAATTACATTATCGACTTCAAAGTTATTTCATTTTTTTTTATTTGTGCAATGTAATTGTCTTACAAATAAAACTTTAAAGAAAAATTCTTGCAACAAATTTAAGTAGCAGTTGAAGAAAATTAAACAAAAGAATTGGTCACAAAAAAACTCGGTTATATTTCTAATATATCAATTAAATTTTGCAGGAACTTCCTCAAAAAAAAAAAATAATAATAATTGGTATTTTCTGAAACTTAAGATTTGATTGTCTTAGAATTTTGTTTCATATCATTTGTGTGGTGTAAATCCGAACTGTGTGTAACCAGAATGCCTGATACCTTGACAAATTGATTTTATATTGAAAATAAGTGTTAATTGTTTTAATAACTCTTAAAATAATGCAACAGTATTTAGGGCTGTGAAACAAACCATGCTTTCATACATAAAGCTCCCCTCCTCCTTCTCAAACTAGAAACTAAAACTTTTCACTATTTTTTCACTAAAACATATAGAACTTTATCATGAAGCAATGTTTGGAATTTGGAAATTTTCAGATAATGGTTCTTGTTTACATTCAAGTGCATTCAGTCTGTGACTGTTTGAGGAAGTTTTAGAACCACAGATTTAAATTAAGAAGTTAATTAAGTTTTTAAATCTTTTAAAATTTTTCAAGTGTTTTTCAGTCTAGCCTTTGTGCATTTCTTTTATCTTTATAAACTTTTATAATATACCTATTCTTCACATGGGTGAATGGAAAATTGGAACAATACTAATGAAAGCTTAAGAAAAATTGTTTAACGAGGATCAAATTTTTAAATAATATTTTGGTGAAATTTGAGGGAACAGCAAATTAGCCTCAGTTGAAAGAATGATATAGTATTTTAAATAGGATAGTGAAAGATGTAAATTTACAACCAATGAGGGCAAAGTCTGCTGTTCATTAATTAAAGAAATTTTCGAAAAAAGAAATGAGTTTATAAAATAGTAAATTTTTTTGAAGTTGTAATTAATGATTTAATGTTACATTTAGCTTAGCAGAAATTAAATTCCAATGGTGGGGAAAGTGAACATTTCATTTAATTTCTTTGCATGGATGAATTAAATTTAGCAATTCAATTACTAAACATAAAATATTATAATGAGCAATGCTACGGAACAAAAACACATAATGCATATATGTAATAATCAAAATTTTAGAAAGAGTATTTTATTATAATTTTTTTTTATGAAGAATGAATTATTGAATAAATAGTTCTTTTATTGAATAAAATGACTTTCAAAAAAATCTATGAAGAAGAATAAATAATTACTTA
Organism: Nephila pilipes; assembly: GCA_019974015.1. Classification (NCBI taxonomy): domain Eukaryota; kingdom Metazoa; phylum Arthropoda; class Arachnida; order Araneae; family Nephilidae; genus Nephila; species Nephila pilipes. Next base: position 258,231 of record BMAW01032963.1, read on the forward strand.
CACATATAAATTGTGATATAATATGCACCAGAACATTCCATAGTGGATTGGAAATCTTTAGCAAAAACAAAGGGGGTGGGATAAATATTCATTCCCAGATAGTGCAGTTAAAAAATTGTTTAAAATCACTCTAATGCTTTTCCTTGTCTTTATGTGGGGGGGGGCTATATTCCATTTACTTTAAGATTACCATTTTGTTGTGGTCGATGTATTTCTGGATGAAACAATTTTTAAAAATCCAAAATTGATGCTTTTAGAAAAAATTAATATATACATCTGATGGGGCAAAAATTATAATTTTTTTAACATTTCATTCCATAACTACCATGTTAAGTATAAAAAATATTGCTTCAACATTATTAAGAAAAATCTTAAAAACAGAAGAATATCATTAAAAAAATTGATGTCAAGAAATTTTTTGAGTAAATGAATACTTCTGGATAGAGAAATGGTAAAAAAGGGTTTTGAAAAGAATTCATTCGGGGGAAAAAATGAAAGAAATTGAAAAAAAAAAAATTGGCAAGAAAATTTTTACAACTCCTTCCACACATCAGGGAAGCTTCCAACCAAGTTTGGAGCAATATGCTTATGGATGTGAATTTGTATAATGGACTAACAGATATTTCAGTCATTGACACACATTGCTTAAATTTGTAATTATACCTACAAGAGCTAGACCATTTGGATACATACTTATCTTTTTAGATACATATTTTATATTTATTATATGTATAAATTAGTCATTTTTGAATAGCTAAGAATGGTCTCCCCAAGTTTTCAGATTTTCTCTCAGTGACTTCACATTATGACTCAACATTGTTACTGAACTAAAATAATACTTTTATAATTGCCTTTTTTAAGTGGGGAGAAATCACACACTTTATATAAAAAAAATATCATTGCAGGAAGCTGACAATGATCCTACAGGTGAAGCTTCTGTAACTACACAGCAGACGCTTACATTTTATGAATTAGATTTGGGATTGAATAATGTGATAAGCAAGCATACTGAACCCTTAGAAGAGCATGGAAATTTTTTGATATCAGGTAAGCAATTTGTATTATTTTTATAATCTGTTAAGTATGAATCAATTACAGACAATTAATTATAATTTATATTTGCTTTGATTGTATAATTTGGAGCAATATGCAGTCGAGGGAATTTTGGCTCACCAAAGTTGACTTTGTAGTATTGGTTTCCCAAATTTAAAGTAAAATCATTTGGGGTGTTTCTAATCATTATTTGGCAATTGACAAGTTTATAAGTAAATGTTGTTTATGTCCCTTTTTTTTATTTATATATATAAGAATAGCAGAAGAAAACAGAAATGTAAGCCCTTGTTCGTTATCTAATAGTACCTTATTTAGACAACAGCGTACCTCTCTACTTACTTACACCACAAGTTTATTTGAAGAATTTCTAGTGTTACAGCATATCCTGATGCTCCAAAGGATTTATTTTGAAACATCCTGCATATTGTCAGCAGTGATCAACTGTGATATTGTTCAGAATGTGGACATCCAAAAGCTCTCAAGATTACATGATTGTTGAAAAATTTCCTCAGTGAATCATGCATGCAATGTAAATCATGATACTTTTTGGAAATACTTAGGTTTGTGAGCAAGTATTTTTTGCAATGAAGTCAATTAATGACAATCAAACAAGGCTGATTGATGTACATTTCAAAACATGTTCGAGTTACTCTGTATGTACAAACATAGATAAGTTGATTGCAAAAAAAAAAAAAGCAATATCAAACTTCCCTTTAAAGCGTCTTTTTTTTTCCTTATAATTATTTTTAGCTGTTTTATACAGTATTTCTTTATATATTAATTGTGTTTTCCATACTTATTATGGTGATACAGAGCTAATTTATGTTTATCAATATGTGGTGATATTTTGATTTTTATCATGCAGACAGAGATGAGCAACACTTTCAGGCCTACAGTCTAAAAGGTTTGCTCAACCCTGTCTTATACTATCAATTTATTCTACTTCATTTCAAAATCACTTAAGTATACCACAAAAAAAGTGCATTATTTTATTTATTTCTTAGTCCCTGGAGGGAGTGATGGTCCTAGTGGTGTTTTGATTTGCTCAGAAAATTATATCACTTATAAAAGTGTTGGAGATTTACACCCTGATATTCGATGTCCTATTCCCAGACGTAGGGTGAGTAAATATTTGTATTTGAAACTAGTAAAATTGTGAAAAGGCATTGTGTTGTTTTAGTTAAAATATTTTTAATATTTGTGCTATGATAAATCACATATGTAGATTTTTCAAAGCATGAAATCTTAATCAGGTTGAGAGTAAGATTTCTACCTTCATCTTAAATACTTTTTTTCCCCAAAAAAATGCTCTGGTTTTTGTAGTTTTTCCTAACAGTTTTTTTTTTCTCTGCAGAATGACTTAGATGATCCAGAAAGAGGGATGATATTTGTATGCAGTGCAACTCATAAAACAAAAGTTTGTACAGTTTTTGTTTAGAGAATGAAAAATAATTTAACAGTATAATTGAATATATTTTATGTTTTGTAAGAAAAAAAAAATCTTCATTGTTATGGAATCATTTTAATGATTCTAAATTTCGATGTTATTAGGCATGTATGTAGTTTTATTTTAGGATATTTTACATATTTTAAAAAAAAATTAATTGTTCACTTTTATTTGTTGTTCCAAAAATATATGCATTGTCATTATCAGTCAACCATCATTGGTATTTGTTTGGAAATTTATTTTATGTTTTATTTCCTCACTATATATAGTTTTTGTCATATATCTAATAAAAAAAATGTTCTTGCTTTCCTTTCAGACTATGTTTTTCTTTCTTGCTCAGACAGAACAAGGTGATATTTTTAAGATAACCCTAGAAATTGATGATGATGTAGTAAGTTCATTTCAACAGTTACTGAATCTCATTTTTCGGCCATTTAATTAAGAAAATTTCAGAGATTTTTTTTCCTTCAATGTTCTAGATTTAAATTAGCTCATACATAGGGATTTAAAAAGTATTACTGTTTACTTTTTTATTTTGTATTTAATGATACTTGGACATTTTTAAAGTTGATCCTGTAATAATAGTAGAATATTTTATTTGTGATATTCCTTTAATTCTGTTACATCTCTATTTGAGCTAAGGCTCTGTGATGAAATTAATCTTCAAATTTTTTTCTGTACCTACTACTGAAAAATAAGACTTGGATTTACAAAAAAGTAATAATAGTGTTTTGAAGATCTGGATATTTGTAGTATATGAAATCTTCAAAGCTATTTGTTAATAAATGAATTAATCATCAACTTTACACTTTTTTTTTTTTTTTTTTTTTTTTTTTGTCTGTATTGTTTTACATTGAACTTAAATATGAATAACTTAAGCTTGCTTTGTAAATATTCAATTCATTCTCCATATCTATATATTAACTAATCATTTTCCAAATCCTAAGTTGTGTATCATAATGTGTTTATAGTCCTCACGTTGCTTCTAGTGCAACGTTAACAAAACCAAACATTTATAATGTCTCTTTTTATGACATTTATAACATTTATAATGTCTCTTTTTATTTTTCAAACATTATATCTCTTGCATTTATAATGTTTGATAGGTAACCGAAATCAAGCTGAAATATTTTGACACTGTTCCAGTTGCTGCTTCTCTTTGTGTTTTGAAGACAGGTTTTCTATTTGTTGCATCTGAATTTGGCAACCAGTAGGTTCTGCATTCTATTATCTTTGAAAATAACTCAAAATATTATGACAAGACTTTAATGAATGTGTCATATTAATTAATAATTTATATCAATATTATTACTATCCTTTCTAGTGTTAAACATTGAAAGGTGAGTATTTATAATATTTGTGCTTTTGACAGATTGATAATGAAATAACATATTTGTTCTGGATAATATTTTGGAATTGTAACTCCAATTACAGAATAGAATATAATTTTCAAAAGCTTATAAATTTTCTTTCTATCAAGAAAGAAAATTTATAAACAGGATCATTGGATCATTATGAATTATTGTTATGCCAGCTTGCATATGTATATATAATACATTTATACAACATTGCAACAAAGGTGCTCTTGAAAATGTTGAGGAATTTTAAAATACAGTTTTAATTTTAGTGACTCACTTCTAAATATTGTAAAAACTTCATTATTATCCAGCTTCATAATCATTATTTTAAAATATATGCAATCATTTTGCATTACTTGCGTAGTCCCTCCCATCTTAAAAATATTGGTCCGGATATAATGCTTCCTCTATGATTTGCTAGTATCCTTTTCAAAGCAAATCATATTGCATTGTAGATTAGTATTGGTGGTTTCATTTTTTAACTAGGTTTAATGTTTTGCTGTCATATATTGTCTTTATACTTATATTATCAAATTGTCATCTGAAAATCAATTTACATAGAACTCATGCAAATGTTAAGTTTTACGGTTTGTGAATTACAATAATCTTTTCTTTCCAGTTACTTATACCAAATAGCCCATCTTGGTGATGATGATGATGAACCTGAATTTAGCAGTGCCATTCCTTTAGAAGAAGGGGATACTTTCTTTTTTGGTCCTAGACCACTGAAGAATTTGGTATTGGTGGATGAACTAGAAAGTCTCTCTCCCATCATGCATTGCCTGATAGCAGATTTAGCCAATGAAGATACACCACAGTTGTATGCTGCTTGTGGTAGAGGACCACGATCCACACTTAGAGTTCTCAGGCATGGTCTGGAGGTAAGATTTTTGATTTTATATATACTTATTTTCCAGTCTGTCATCTTGGTCAGTAGAAAAATGCAATGGAATGGAACAGTTGATTAATAACTGTAAATTAGAAGTTTTTCTGTCTGATTATTTACCTTGCTTCAAATTCATATTTTTATCAAGATTGGGTGTAATTCATTAACAGATAAATACTTGTGAGATACTGTTTATTATGTGTTTAGCTTATCTTACTAAATACTTCATCTGAATGTTGATTTGAAAGAAAAATGTTTTAACAATGCAAAATTTAAAGAAGGGATTTTGTTTTCAAATTAATGTTAAGGTATTTTTTAGCTAGAAATTGTTTTTCCATTTTTTGAGAATTTTTATTTACATTTATTTCATACAGAAATTTTTATCCAGAACATCATTTCTTTTAAATCTATATTTATATAAGCTTCTCACAGATGTTTTAAAAATCAGGTGACTAGACTTTATATAACACTATTTTGTTATTTTTTTATTTTAGTAAATAAAAGAAACTACATTCAGCTAGGGTATTTTAATATGTGTGTGTGTATAAAGATTTCCTACTATATTGAGTTACACGACATGTGTTCTTTCTCTTATGTTATATCTGCTTAACAGAAATAATCAAAAAACTGCAATCTTGTTTTAATTCAAAGTTGTTACATTAGCTAAATGCTCATGCTATAATCTGACCACAGGAGTGATCATTTGATTAACCCTCTGACTGCTCAATTTGTGGACCGAAATCGTTTCTAAAATTGTGGTTTTTTTTTTTTTTTTTTTTTTTTTTTTTTTTTTTTTTTTTTTTTTGCATTATGCCTTCAAATGCCATGATTTAGTGGACAATGAACGACAATGGTTAGTCAAAATGTAAATTACACGCCTAATACTGTATATAATTTATTTTAGTGGTTAAACGGGGGGAAAGCGGGATGCTTTTCTCAATAAAGGAAGAAAACACATGCTCCCGGAAATCGCGGGACAAGCAGCCAGAGGGTTGATCAAAATCAAATCCTGATTAAATTTGCAAATTAAAATCACACAACCTTTTGGTAGTTTTAGGAAAGTATTAAATATGTTAGATCCTATATTAATTGTAGATTCATTCCATTCACCTGTGCTAATGCTGTTTTTTTCCCCCCTCTCTTGCTCTTTGTGTTTATCTTGCTTCATCAAGCTACCAATCAAAATGACAAAAAAATATGCATCCATATCACAAGAATCACCAGTTAATTTCATGTTTAATAAAATACTTCAGTAACTTAAAATTTTTAATTTCAATATATATATATTTTTATCTCTATTACTCAGTTTTAAAAAATTCATGTTTGGTATTATCATTGCTTCAAATATTGTATTTCAATTCTTGTTTCCCAGGTATCTGAAATGGCTGTTTCTGAACTTCCAGGTAACCCTAATGCTGTATGGACTGTGAAAAGAAATTCTGATGGTTAGTGTTATTTGGTTGCATCTTAAAATTCAATTTGAATCAGTGTATATTAAAGTTTTAATGTTATTAAAATAGATTATGTAAGATGCATATTACCATAAATATGAAACGAAAAATATGTCATTATTTATATATATTTGCATGCTTTTAACTGAGACATTTTAAATGCTTCAAATTTTGCTCTTTAATTTTATTTTTTATTTTGCTGATAAAAATAGAGGTTGCTTTTTGTTGATTCTGTAGTTGTATTGTTTATGGGAATTTGATAAATTGAACTATCAAAAATTAATTTTAAACATTGACCATGCCTTGGGGAAAATAACTGTTTTTGCATTTTTCACAAAATCTACCATTTCATAGTGCCAATATTTTTCACATTATAAATTGAGGCTATTTCCTACACAGTCAACATAATTTTTTTTAATAAACTCTTATATGGTTTAAGTACAACACAATATTCATATAAAAATTATAGAAAATTTGAACCATAAAATTTAAAATTTCATTAAATTTAATCTTTGAAATTATGATTATATTCATTGTGTATAATATTTTTTTAAGTACACGGAACATTTTTAAAGTTATAGCTACAGTATTTTTTTGCTTGATATACCCAAATTCATGACTTACAAATGTAGATTCAGCTATTGATTATTAACTGCACATATGTAATTATTTATGCTTATAAATTAAATTATATTGTACATAAAATAAATTGTATTGTGATTTCTTTTGCATGAACATATACAATT
>BMAW01032963.1:265571-301098 GCA_019974015.1 Nephila pilipes
TCAAGAAATCTTTTTTGTTGCGAGTAAATAGCGATAAACAGCTTTCTGAATCATCGACTCGTTGCTGTTTTTGTTCCATCGGAAGCAATCGCGGCACCCACTTGGAAAAAACCTTTTTCACTTCACTTCAAAAAACCTTTTTCCTGGACCGATCGACTTAAAATTTTGACACGTTTCAAGCAAAGGTTAGTACTCTATAAAGACCTGGTTACTGGTTTACTACGAGCGCCATCTCTGGGTTAGTCTTTGGAGTTATTGATCGATGTGTTATTTTGTTTCAAACTACTATTAATTCAATATAATCATTTAGAGTTTATATTTTTTTTTACTTTTTGGCAATTTGAATTATCCCTGGTTTGAAATATTTTGTTTTCTGTATTTACATTAAGTCATAACAAAGTTACTATAAGCATATCTGAAATAATGTTTTATTTAGCCAGATGATTTTTAGATTTTCAAATATTTTCTGTATTTTAATTCCAAACATATATATATATATGTGTGGTTGCATTTTATAATTGCTTTTAGTGTTTGCTGTCTTAATAGAATTTTTACTTCTATATTACATATTGATTTGTAATTTTTGCCCCATTTTTAGAGGAATTTGATGCTTTCATTATTGTATCTTTCGTCAACGCTACTTTGGTTTTGTCTATTGGTGAAACTGTAGAAGAAGTAACAGATTCTGGTTTCTTAGGAACAACTCCCACTCTTGCTTGTGCTCAAATTGGAGATAATGCTTTAGTTCAAGTAATTATCTTTTATGCTCTTGTATTTTTTTATTATAATTTATTCTGATGAAGTGAAAATTATGATTTTATGACATTTCAATTAAATCAAGTTCTCTGTAGTTTTATCACAATATCAATTAGTAGATAATGTAAAGATAGTGAAAATGTGTTTGGGCTATAGTTAGTGTAATTTTTTTTTTTTCTTTAATGTAGCCAAATATTGTTTCTGACTAGATTTGTTAAGTTTAATTAAATTTGATTATGTGTAAAAGATTATGAAAATAAATTAAACTTGCCATATTTTCTTTTGATAGGAAAAAAGGCTTAGATTTCTTTCAAAAGAAAATTATAAATTTTCTTTCTAAAATTGCTTTTTTCCTAATTTATCTGATTTGTGAATACAAGAATTTTGCATTTATAGTATTTGAATAATTAATTCCTTTAAGCATGTTTAAAGCAATGTTTATACTCTATGTCATATTTATCCATACTTTATTTTTGCAGTACATTCATCAAATATTAATTGTATATTGCATGACAGTTAATTCCTATTCCTCCCCCATGCCATTCTTTAAAAAAAATCACTTTTATTAAAATTCACTGTAATTATGTTTGTACTGAATGATTTAAGTTATTATTTTAATTTAAGTGCTGTTTTAAAATTTTGAAAATGTTTATCCGTTTTGTTTGTGGTAGATCTATCCTGATGGAATTCGACACATCCGTACTGACAAGAGAGTTAATGAGTGGCGTACGTCTGGAAAAAAAACAATTATGAAATGTGCTGTAAACCAGAGACAAGTTGTTATTGCTCTGACAGGAGGAGAATTGGTGTACTTTGAAATGGACCCTGTGAGTTTTTTACTCTCAGTTTTTAATTGATAAAATTAACATTTTTATTTTTATGAGTTTTAGATAGAAATATACATACTTCTTGTCATTTTAAAATACTTTTAATTAAATTGGATTTTTTTTAAAACAAATGACAATATGATGCTTACAATTAAAATTTGTAAATCAAAGTATAAACATTTTCTGTTTGTCTGTTGCTTATAATTTGATCAAATCTTCTTCAGCATTTGTCATATTCACATGTATTTCATCATTCTTGTTATAATTTACAAATAGATGCATTATTATACTGCTAAGGTGAAGCATTAATGAAGCCATAAATTAACTCCAGTGTTTGAAATGCTAGATATCTTTTTGAAATAGTATCGATAAATATTTGACCCGTTAGCATACTTGAACTTTTCATGTAAAATAAAGTGTGGAAATGATTATGATAAAAACTGTTTATGTGTGGAATGAGTTCTTTAAATTACCGGAATCTTTAAAAACCATCTTGACTTCATGGATCAAAAGTGTGTATTAACATTTTAAAGAGTTTATTTAAAAAATTAATACTTCTGAGAACTTTTAATGCATGCCAAAGATATAAATTTATTAAAACAATGAATAAGATGATAAAGTTTTGTTCATGATATCACTTTAAAGCTTTCACGGTATTCAGGAGAATTCTTTTAGAGTATGAAAATGGGAAATTTTACATTGTACATTTGACTCTTATGGGTCATTTAAAAAAGTTCCATGTTCTCCTTTAGTGTGTTTAGCTTAATTTAAGAGTGTGGAATATATTAAAGGATTACAGATTTGGTTATTGTATCTAACTAAATTTTGATATCTTCATAGAAAAGATTGGTGGGAATGTTTTAACTCAAAGGTTAACCATATCTTTTATTGATGTTTAAAAGTATGAAAAACCTTTTGCCGCATGTATAAATATACATTGTGTCATTAATCCAATTAATTACCAAGTTGTCTATGCAATTGTCATTTTTTTGTGCATGAAGACTTAAAATAATATTTAATTTTATTTTATTTATTTTTTAGTCTGGTCAATTAAATGAGTACAAAGACCGTAAGGAAATGAATTCAGAAGTAATATGTATGGCACTAGCCAGTGTACCTGGTGGGGAGCAGAGATCACGTTTCTTAGCAGTGGGACTGATGGATAGCACAGTGCGAATCATATCTTTAGATCCTGCTGTAAGCAATGAAGTGTATTTCTCTTTCTAAGTGTTTTACCAGTTTGAGTATTTTTAGTTTGATTTTTAATGTACGTTTTCTTGTGTCTCAGGACTGTTTATCACCTTTGAGTATGCAGTCTTTGCCCAATACTCCAGAATCTTTGGCCATTGTGGAAATGGGAGGAGGGGAAGGTACAGACAGTGGTGGAACTCTTTACCTTAACATTGGTTTGCAGGTAAGAAATAGTTTTTGTTATGTAATTATTTTGTACTACTGTTCTCTAGTTTGAGGCTTTAAATTATTAAACGATGAATACTTTGTGAACAGCCAATTATTCTGTTTAGTGAAAAATTGTAATTAAGGTTCTTGCAGACAAAAAAAAAATGTCTGTCTTTAGTTGTATGTATTGCTGTTTTATATGTGTGTGTGTGTTGCAATTGTGATATTGTATGTATGTTGTAATATTTCCTTGATCTTCAAAAAATTATGATTAAAAAAAGTGAAGATATTTGTGAGTTTTTTTTTTTTTTTTTTTTTTTTTTTTTTTTTTTGCTCAATTTAATTGAATAATTACATTTTTTAGTTTTGTTGTGACATAAATTTGTCAGATTTGATTTTTTTATACTTTATTTAATATAACAAGACAATAAACAACTAGATGCTTAAAAAGTTATTTTGCATAAAAATTTATTATTACTTAGGGTGTTAAAATCTGTAGGAAAATTACTTTAACCCTTTAAGTGGTCAATTATTTTACCAGAAATGCTTCCAAAAAAGGCATATTTTTTTATTGCATATAATTAAGTACCATACTATGATATTCAAAATATCATAAGAATATATTTTCCCTCCAAGTGAGAGGGAAAATTAAAATAAATAATTTGATTGGTGGAATCTCCCTCCATTTTTTATGAAATAATATATTTTTTATAAAATAATATATCCCAAGAGGGGAAGAGAAAAAAGAAGAACTCAAATCTTCATCAGAGTTTAGCTCACTGCACGAGTCATCTGAGGAATAATCCAAATAATTAGAAGAAATATCTGTATCAGAATGTAGTTCATCATCTAACAAGAAAGTATTTTCGTCGTCTATGTCTATTCCTTCCATAAGATTCACAAGCACGACATACAGTAGAACAAAAATTTCAAAGAAAAGTTCCTGCTTTCCCGCTACATAGTAAAACCTGGATGAAAAGCATTTCATTTTCATGGACAAGCCACGCCATCTGTTGAAAAATAATAATACTAAATAGTCTCTTTCAATAATGAAAAATGTGGGCAAACCAGAAAAGGAAAAGCGAAAATATTGATGCCCGTACGGCGTACGGGCAAACCAGAAGCAGCCAATTTCGGGTAGCATGTACACTGTACGGACAAACCGCTTAAGGGGTTAAAAAGCCTCATATATTTATTATAATAAGGGGCAGGTGTAATATTTCAATAAAAATTATTCTAATACTCCGAATCAGAATTCTTTAATTTTTGGATACATTCTGTAGAAATAATAGAAAATGTCATATTACTTTAGATGAAAAGGTTGCTGTAGTAACTCTTTCCTTTTCTCCCTTATAGAATGGAGGTTTATTGAGAACTGTTTTGGATCAGGTATCAGGAGACTTAACAGACACAAGATCTCGTTATTTAGGATCCAAACCTGTAAAATTATTTAAAGTTCGCATGCAGGGCAATGATGCTGTGAGTGTGCTAATTTTTTAAATTTTTTTACAGTTCTTTATATGTATTTATTTTTACAATAATATCAAATTTTTGCTTTCAGGTTGTTGCTATTTCTAGTCGTTCGTGGTTAAGTTACTATTATCAGAATCGATTCCACTTGACTCCTTTGTCTTACGAAACTTTAGAGTATGCATCTGGTTTCTCATCAGAGCAGTGTCCAGAAGGTATAGTAGCCATCTCTCTCAACACACTGAGGTGAGTTTAATTCTATTCTGAAAATTTTCAAAATTAAATCTGCATTAATATTTTTGAAACATTGCCTATATGAAGTTATTTAGATGATTTCTAAGTCTGTCATATAATTTGTTTGTAGCAAGAAAAGTTATTACTATAATTATTTTTATTTAAAATGTAACAGAAAACCATTAACCCTCTGGCTGCTCATCCCGCAATTTCCACGGGCATGTGTTTTTTTCCTTTATTAAAAAGCTCAACCTGCTTTTTCCCCATTTAACCACTGAAATAAATTATATACAGTATTAGACGAGTAATTTACGTTTTGGCCAACAGATGTCGTTCGTTGTCCACTAAATTGCGGCATTTGAAAATATAATGTAGATCAAAAGTGTATTGTGGCTCAAATTTTTAGTCAAGATTTTCACAAATGCTATAAACATATAATTCTGTGGTACAGGCATTAAAACACATATAATAAAAATCTATAACTATTGTATTTTGCTTTAAAAAATATATTATTCTTTTTAAGGATTTTGGCCTTGGAGAAATTGGGTGCTGTTTTTAATCAAGTTGCAACCAATTTGGAGTACACACCAAGAAGATTCATCATTCATCCTGAGAGTAATAATTTGATTATTGTCGAAACAGATCATAATGCATACACAGAAAAAACAAAAGGGATTAGAAAACGACAAATGGCAGAGGTAAAGTGAGCCAAGTTTTGCATTGTATGTTTATCAACTATTTTTGTGACGAGATGCAAGCTAAAAATTTATTGAATCTTGCCTATGAATTGAATATTGAGTTAATCTAAATGGGAGAAATTTATATATTCTAGAATTAGTATAGCTTATTAAAAATATAGTTATGTATTTGAATAAATGTATTTTATTAAATTTTTATTTTTAAAAATTTTCAAATTCATTTAACTTTTTTGTGAATCTTTAAATATTTTTCTGCATTAATTTCACTCCAGTTATTTTATATTCATATATTAAGTTTAGCATTTCGTATAAAAAATCTTCAGTTAAGAAAGGTTGTTCATTTAAAATAAGCCAGCTTTCATGAACTGATATAAATTTTGTGTGAAATTATCTTAATTATTAAAATGATTTTATAGTTTTTCTTTAAATTATGTAACTTTGATAACAACAAGTATAAATCAAAAGAAATGAATTTTCTCTGTGTATTTAAATGTCATCGTACTCAATGAAAAGAATCTCAATATGAGAATTAATGTTGACAAACCAAGGAAATGTTTTTTGAGAATTAAAACATTTAAACAAAAGTACAAATATGTTATTGTAAAGAAATCATAATTCTAGTAATTTACGCACAAAATTCTGATATGCCCCCATCCCCAAAATAAATTTACATTTTCTTCTATTACTACTATGATAATTAAAGGATAATTTTACAGTATGGAAGTTAAGATAAAAATTAATTTAGGATTTTTTTTATATATTTGGAAAAAAAATTATTTATTCCTTTCAGACATTTTTTAAAGTTTTTTATGGGGAGGCTTTAAGGGGATTGTACATGAGAAGTAAGGTAAACATTGTAAATTTAAGTAATCAATGAACTGGGTATTCTTTTAAAATGAAAGGAAAGTCAATTATTGTATTCTGAAATTAAAGTTTACATTTCTTGAGAAAATAAACAAAAAGAGGAGTATAAAACCATTTTAATAGTTGTCTAATTAAATTAATTTTGATTATATGTATTTTTAAAAGTATAATATGTATTAGTCAAGTTAACTTTTGTAAAATAACATTTAGTTCATTATTTCACTTGGATTTTTATTATTATTAATATGCCAAACAATTTTTAATTCCAGGAAATGGTAGAAGCTGCTGGTGAGGAAGAACAAGAATTAGCTGCTGATATGGCTGCACAATTTTTGAGTGAAAATCTTCCTGAAAATGTATTTGGCTCTCCTAAGGGTGGCTCTGGAATGTGGGCATCTGTCATTAGAATCCTTGATCCCATTGAAGGCAAAACAATCTTTAAAGTGTCTTTAGAACAAAATGAAGCTGCACTCAGGTAGGAAAGGGCCTATCAAATTATTTTAATTTACTACAAATTTTTTAAAATATTAGATTATGATGGATATGTTTTTGTTTGATATATATAATCTCTTAAGTATATATGTGTGGGGCAAGAATTTGTATAAAATGAAACATGCATATTTCTTTTGAAAATATTCGTACTAAGTGCAAATTAAAGCCTTAATGTTTATATATAAGATTAAATATTGTTTACTGGTGATTTATTTTATCTTAATTATTAAATATCTTATATTATTTGGCAAATTTATAAAGTGATTTAAAATAATTTAAGTTAATTTTTTGTGTGAAAACCAACATTAGCAATAAATGCCCTAATTTTAAGAAATTTGTTATTTTGTATTGATCATTTTTATGCAACAAATATACACAAAAATGTATTGTTTAATATATATTTTTATGAAGATTCTTCCTGCAATATTGAAATCATTATAGAGTATAAAAAGCATAACAAAAAAAATTTACTCAATGCTAAAAGTATTGGAAACAAAAATAATTGTAACTCGTAAAGTAAAAATATTTATGAAATTCAACTTAAGAAATGTGACTAATATGTCTAATAATCATTTATTGCTTTTTGCATATTGCATGTTTGTTTATTTAATGAACCAAAATAATTTAACATTGAAACATTCTGGCACTTAAGGTTATACAAATTTGTGTCATAATCAGTCAGAAGTTCGAGTTTTTACGTGAAATCTTTATTTTTTTATTTTGCTTATATACTAGTTATATTAATTTTAGTAAAGAAATGCTGAACAAAATAACTTTCAGGTAGTATTTTAATAAAAATATACTAAGCAGTTATCAATGATAATGCAGCTTTCACATTACCCTTTATAATATTACATTATGAGGTATTTGTTATCTTCATCAAATATGGAAAAATTTGCCCTTATGTTATTTATTTCTTGATGTGTCTTGTTGTTTCAACATTTTTTCCTGAGTAATGTGTAACAAGAATATAATCGTAATGGAATAACATTCGAAAAGCAATATGTGAACTGCCTATTTTTAGGTTTTGTCACATTTTGTTATACAAAAATGGTACTTGGTACTTGAAATTTTAAATCACATTTAATTTTAATTGAACTTACTTTGTAACAGTTCTTGCAGAAGTGTGCTTCAAACTGATATATGTAGAATTTGCATTGTGTCATATGTCTTGTGATCTATCTGATAACATTAAAACACAATACATTTTTCTTTTGATCCAATGACCTATCATAGTAATAACGGTAGATTGATGTTTTTTTTTAAATCAAACAAAAGAAAAATAATTGTTGAAAAATTTATTGTACATTTTAAAAGTTTTGAAGTTGATGAGGAAAATATATATATATATAACATTATTACAAATTTTCTAATATGATGCTTGCAACCAGCTTGACCATTAATGATATTATGGTAATAGGTTTAATCTGTTTCAAAGCTAGTGCATTAGTTTTTATGGATTAAAATTATTTATCTGTAATGGACATTTATTGGCTGGGGTTGTTGTTTTTTCCCGACTTTTATTACTCTCAAGTGCTGAATTTATCTAAAAAAATTATTGCTTAATGTATGAAACATTAGTAGTTTTTGATGAAGTCAAAAAATATTGAAAATATTGTTCTAAGGAAACAAGGATAATTTGAAATATAATTTAAGTTGGGTGGCTTGTAATTAGGAAGGGATATGAAATTAACCAAATATAGGCATTCCTTGCTTTTGTTCTATTTGTTTCACCATTTTACCAACATTGTTGTGTAAGGTAATTCTTCAAATTGCATATTCAATACAAATGTATTCTTCATTATAAATGTTGATGTGAAAAAATATCTGCTGTTTCTATTCATTGTATAATATCAAAGTATAGAATTGTCTTATCTAGATCAGTGGTTTCTTAATTTTTTCCATTTGTGGTGTCCTCTTTGAACTAAGGACTTTCCTTTGCACCTTACCATAAGTCAAAGTATGACAGATTATATGAGTAAGAGATAAAAAAAAAAAATTAATTTAACTTGTATACCACCTGAAAAAAATTGTGATGAACTATGACGAACCTCTCAAATTATTGTATTATTGAACAAATTCAGTATTGAGAAATAATTATGAAAGCTTTTGCAATATTCTGCTGCTCTTCTTTGAAGATACCACTGCACTATAGGACACCCAGCATACAATTTGAAAACTGCTGATCTAGATGGAAGTTATAAAAACATTTTGGGAGATAGGCTTGCATATGATGCAATGTAAGCCCCCCATACATCGCATCATATGTATGCTTATAACTATGATATTATATGTAATATTCTAATTGAGTTAATAATTTTACAGCATTTGCCTTGTGAAGTTTGCAAGTCATGGTGATGATCAATATTTGTTGGTTGGCTTAGTGAAGGACTTACAACTATCTGTTCGCCATTGCAATGGTGGTGTGATTCATACGTATAAAGTGTTGAATGAAGGGAAAAAATTAGAACTTGTTCACAAAACTCCTGTAGAAGAAGTTCCTGCTGCTATTTGCCCATTCCAAGGAAGAGTGCTCATTGGAGTGGGAAGTATGCTCAGGATATATGACATTGGCAAGAAGAAATTGCTCAAGAAATGTGAAAACAAAGTTAGTATTTCTATGATGCAATTATTTCATTATCTTATGTTGATTATTTGAAGAAAACATTTATAAGCATAATTCTTTAATTTTGATGATCTTATTACATCTTTTAAGCATTTGATGGCTATCGTACAGAATAAACTTGGGGGGGGGGGGGGTTATAAAGGTTTAGGTTTTGATAGAATTTTATAAAAGTTTAGTTTTAATGTTAAATGTTATTACTCAATTATCTTTGTGTCATTTTACAGAATAGTTTTTATACTGTTTTCAAAATTTACTCAAGACACTATAATGCACTTTAAAGTGGGTATAAAATTCTTTTATTGTTATGTATAGTAACAATATGAAATGAGTAGGTTAATGAATAAACCTGGAAATTGGAGTAAAGGCTTTAAATGTTATTTAGTTAAATTTATGTATAAAGCAATGTACTCCACTATCTCTTCAGTCAAATGCTATACTGAATGTATTTGTATCAAAGCAAAATTGAAGTATGAAAATACATAGATATTGCTAAGATTATTCTGTTGCATTCCAATAAACTCATAAATCTTTCAATATCAATAATTTTTTATCCCATGAATAAAAAGCATATTGATATAAGCAAAAGGCATTGATTATCAGGTGGAAGAGTAGGAAAAAAATGACATTCTGAAATATATTGCTAGAAGTAATTGGACAGCTGACGCCAATACTCTTAGGATAACCTATGTCTCTCCGATCAGATCAGTCTTATATGGCTGACAGATTTATTTCTGTACATCAGCTACTAATCAAACAAACTTGGAGATAATACAATCAAATGCTCTTTGCATTATCTTTGGTGTGAGAGATAATTGCTCCATTGTTCTAATTTTAAGCAAGATCTTCAACCCTTATAATTCAGACTAAAAATGGATCTTGCTTAGTATTTTAACAAGATTTTCAACTTTAGTGACCATCATCGAACATCCTTTTTTAGAAATTGGTCAAATAACCAGGCTGAAAAGAGACAACCCTTTTTCTTGCATTTGTTTGATGGCTTGATCAAAGTGTTTAGAAGCACTCCTTGAAAGCAAACATTAACCTCTAAAAGGTCTGACAAGAGTCCACTTCCAAATCAAACCGAAAATGGAAATTAATTAAACTCATAAATTGCTCGAATATCTAAGTAAAATTTCGCTCGAAATCATCAAATTCCAAATTTTGCAATTCAAACTTATATCAACTGCAGCAGAGATGTGGCAGTGATGTTTTTGTAAAAGCTCTTACTATTTCTCATACACTCAAGAATAGGAATCCAGAATTTTGCTTTTCTTCAGATCAAAGCTTATTACTATAGAAAAGGCACTGTATGCTATTAAAACTGAAACGTCATTCATCGATATTTGGATCTTGACAGACACCTGTAGTGCCCTCCAGCACATATATATCTGGACTGGTTGATGATAGAGCTGCTGTTTCGGTTTTTGAAACCCTCAAATATCTTTTGCAGCAACATGAAATCAGTTTCTAATGGGTTCCATCTCTGATTGTATTTTTTAATATTGAATTTGCTAATAATTTGGCCAAGGAAGGAGACTGTATTCTAGAGTCCAAATATTCCTCTCTCATTTCCCTTGCAACAGAAACCTATTCAAAAATAAAAATATATCAAACCAGAAATTATTGAAGACCCCAACTCACTCCTAGTATAATAGGCAAACTCTAGATTGTAACCCTTACTATTAAAGAAAAGTAGAGAGGTCCAAACCACTATTTTGAGAAGTGCTAGTGGATGATTTCTTGGTCTTGTACACATGGTCTGTAGCAGAAGTATTCAACCTTTTACATTTGGGGGGACTCTTTGAGCTTACCATTTTCGGGAAAGGAACCCTTTGATCCAAGGGCAGAAGAAATAATGTATCAAAACTTCTTCATCCTCATATTTACAAAATTATTATTGCATCTTTATTTTATCACAATACAAACTTCTTAGTAAGATAATGAATGGAAAGATAGCTAATATCATTTTTTGGTTTTCTAAAATATATTATCTGAATAATAAATGAAAGCAACAATATTTTTAATTATAAAAAATTAATAAAAAGAAGAAAAAAATTATTGACTTGGTTGTGATTGTTTTTTGTTGCAAAGTACTTTTACATCTGGAATAATTGTTAAAATCTGCAATCTAATGTCATCTTCAGCATCCAATCTGGTTTTGTATTTTGATTTTATCACAGCGTACAAAGAGAAAGATTTTTCGCATACATAGGTTGAAACAAATAACATTAGATGTTTCACAGCTCTTTTAGCATTTTCAGGGTATTCTTTTCTAATGACAGTCCTAAAATGCATAATATCAACTTGACTAAATTTCAGTTTCAATAGGGTGTCAGTCAATGTTTCAATTTGAGATATATCAACTGAACCAAAGAACGAAGATTAACATGTAACCTAATCTGTCTCAACTTATACAAAATTTAATATTTTATTTTATTCATAAAACATTGATTTATATTTACTTTTACAAGCAAACTGCCATTAAGAATTTGGTCTGTTATAAAAATTAAAATTTTACTGAAATTTTGGCACTATGAATAAGCAAATAAAGAACTCCTGTCAAAGTTCCAGGGAATCCAGGTTGAAGACCTATAGCCTTTGACTTGATTTTGTGGAGTAAATCACAATTTGTTTAGTTTAATATTCAAATAGAATAATTTATGTCCTCAATCAAAGTGTTTTCTAAGATCACTTCAAGGACTATAGATGAGAACTAAAATGGGCTGCTTTAAAAAAATGTAGCAAAAGAAACTGCTTTTCATTTAACTGTCAGTGTTAGATGTAATTAAATGGTTCATTTTCCTTTAAGTGTATATGCAATCCTCCTCCCCTTTTTTCATGTGATTTAGGTATATTTTCTTGCATTCTATTTGATGTGAACAATTTTTTAATTTTAATATTTTATATGATTGTTTGGTTTGTCTCCATTATTTTTATAGTGAGATATCAATTGCTAAGTTATATAAGTGTGTTATGTCCTTGATTATTTTTAAAAAACAATAAAGAAATATTTTCTTGAAACACTAGACTTAGTATTTCTTCCATTTTAATTGAGGTACTATCATTACTTTTGATCCTGAAATAAAATATATCCATAACTAAATAATGAGTTTTTAACGCACCATTATTTATATTATATATATTACAGAATGTATATGTAATGTGATATTACTCTGTGTGTGTGTGTGTATATATATATATATATAATTTAATTTCATTTCAACTTGGTTATATCTGTGTTAATTTTCATTTTAATTAGAAAACATTTCTTTTATGGTAGATGATTATGTATATTTTCATTCTAGTAATTTGCTGAATAATTAAGCCTTGAATTATTTACTAGGTGTGTGTAGCTTCTTTATTGTGTTTGGGTTTTAAAATTGTTTACTTATATTGTAGTATTAAAGTTAAAATAGTGTTATCTTAATTATATAACATATAATTAAGATAACACAAAAAATAAAAAAAAATTGTGTTATCTTAATATAATGTATGTTATTTTAAGCAATTTTCTTTTGATGAAATGCTAATTTTTAAATTTATGTAACTTTTTAATGTATCATTTACATTATTTTTTAATTTGCTTAATTTCCCTAATTGAATTTGTTGTATAATAAAATTCTGAATAATTCTCAATGTCTTTCTTGCATTGAATGATACCAGTGCGTAAAGGGAGGGGGAATAAGGAAACATGCAAATTTTATTTGAACAAATTTTATTTCATGATTATTATTTGCTTTTTTAGCATCTTCCCAATCAAATTGTGACTTTGCATGCAGTGGGGAATCGTATCATTGTTGGAGATGTACAAGAAAGCTTTTTTTATGTACGTTACAAGAGGCAAGACAATCAACTCATTATCTTTGCTGATGATACGAACCCAAGATGGATCACCTCCGCTTGCCTTTTAGATCCCAATACTGCTGCAGGAGCTGACAAATTTGGAAACATATCTGTAGTAAGTTGAATATTTCTTACTGTTTATTAAAGAATTATTATTCAACAGAAATAAAAATAAAGGAGAAAAAAAAAAAGGAAAATAAATAAGATAAAAAAAATGTTGAAAGCATAGTTTAGGCCTGTTTGATTACTTTTAAATTATTTAACTTACAAAAGTTAGTAACTTCCTACTATTAAATTTATCCAAACAAAATTATGTTTTATTTTAAGCACATTCAGTGATAAATTAGCATCATGGTTACACAAAGGCCTGTTGCATATATATTTGTTGCATCCTTTTTTTTTTTTTTTCCCTTGTTTTATTATAAATTTTAAAAGCTATCTTCATTGAATTACATATATTTTAATTTTCTCATCTGAATGTATGAAATTTATTTGGGAGTTTTGAAAAGTAAAGGTACAATGCCTCATATTCACTCACAAAAACTTAATTTATAAAGCATCCACCACAAATAGCTTACTGGTAAATGCTTTTTTATGTTAATGCCACCATTGCTAAAACCGAACAAACTTTTATATACCTACAATCATAGATGTTTACCACCTGTTGACTAAATCCCATTTTAACTCGGTAGTCATGGAGGATTTGTTTTGAAAAATGTTTCTTTTAGCAAAGGAATGAATGAATGTTGTTGGGTACAAGATTCAGACTCATGGGAGATGGTTCTAAACTTCCCTCTTGAAATTTTTGATTCATGTTTTGGATTCAATCTCTGTCTGGAAACATGTAGATTACTCTTGTCAGCATATATTCTTAAATAATTCGAGATAAAAAACCAACATTTTTATATGGTTGCAAAGTTTATTAAAAAAAATTATTGAAATATTAGTTAAAACTGGTCGCAAATATCTAAATATTGCATTGTTAGGCAAATAAGAACGGTTCCCAAAATTTCAGTGCTCTAACTTAATGGGAAGTTGGTTAAATTAATGATAGAAAATTTGATGACACACACCTAGTGAAATACATAAAAACGTTAAAACTAACTAAAATTAATTAATTCATCCAGTAAATTAAGTGGTTGGAATGTAGTTTAACCCAACCACCCTAGGCAACAAGAATTATTCGGTGGTATTTTACCAAATGTGGCTACCCTGATCAGTTTTACGGACTTAACGTTCAGCCGGGGAAAAAAATCGCCAAGTTTGGTGCCAATATTCGAAATTGCGCCAAGTGGTTGTACTAAACTGCATTATCAAAGAAAATATTAGTTAAAACTTTTTACAAATGTCTAAATATTGCATTGTTAGGTGAGTAAGAACGATTCCCAAAGCTTCAGAGCTCTAGCTTGATGGGAAGTTGGTTAAATTAACGATCGAAAATTTGATGACATACACACACCAAATGTAATATTTAAAAACGTTTTAAAAATGGTCCTAGACAATTCCAGTAAGATTTTATTCAATTCTTTATAAATATGATGTTCTTATTTGTTTGAATGGTTTCCTCCATTCTTTGAAGAAGGACATCAGAGATCATAATGCTCTTCGTTCGTCATGAACATCAGTCCTATCCCAGAAAAATATTGCACATTTAACATTACACAATCGCTATATTTTGATGATTCATAATGCTTCCATAAATGAAAAAAAATTTCTTTGTGAAAATCTGCTGGCCCCTTACCTTTTGTGATCAGAAAATGTGTGACAGTATTTTGAATCAGTGCTGCCATTTTAAAAGCATTTCATGCAAATAAGCATGATCTAAAACTAAGGTTCAAGGTTAAAGCCAGTGTTGCCAATGCATCCACAAAATCTTCTCCTTTCCTCTTTTATGTGTTTTATCTTTACTTTTCAAAAACACCTCATATAACATACATACCATTTGTTACAGAAGAATGTTTTATTTAATGTATATCATCCATAGATTCGACTACCCACTGCTATTAGTGATGAGGTGGAAGAAGATCCTACTGGTGTTAAAGCTTTGTGGGATAGAGGATGGCTTGGAGGTTCTTCACAAAAAGTAAACTATTTCTCTTTGATGTAACTTGGTGGCATTTTATTGTATTCAGTTATACATTTAAATTTATATATATTACAAAATTAGAGTTATTGTCATTAATATATGAAATAAAATCAGAATTCCATAATTAAAGTTTTAGTCATTTAAAGTATGAACTTTTATTAAAATGAATCAACATTGTATTATCTATGAGTAAAGTATTTATTGTGGGTAAGGTAATATTAATAAATTATCTTGTTAGACTATACAATCACAATTTAATTTTGTTTTTTTTATCTTTTTTTAAGTTTTTTTTTTTTTATTATTATTATTATTATTTATTTTACTGTGCTTATATGTAATACTCTCTTTTTACTCATTTTTACTTTACTATGAATTTTAGTGAAGAAAACAAAAGTTTGATGTATAGTAAATATATATGGATGTTGCATTTTAAATTGAGTTTTATTGTACTGTTTATTTAAATTTATGAAATATTTTTTACTCGTAGGCAGACATCATTTCCAATTTCCATGTTGGAGAAGTTGTACTTTCATTACAAAAAGCAACTCTTATTCCTGGGGGATCTGAATCATTAGTATACACTACACTGTCAGGTTCCATTGGAATTCTTGTACCTTTTACATCACATGAGGTAAGTTCCATCTTTTTTTTTTTTTTTTTTTTTAAATAATTAATAGAATTTCATTGTTAAACTTCTAAATTTAAAAAATTATTTAGATTGATAATCATATTTCTATGATTAATTATTTATTGCTGGCATAAAATAAAAAGGTTGTATTCCTTTCCAGGATCATGATTTCTTCCAACATTTAGAGATGCATATGCGGTCTGAAAACCCTCCACTATGTGGTCGTGACCATCTATCATTCCGATCTTATTATTACTCTGTCAAGGTTAGTTTATTGATATAAGCATTTACACATTCACACAGTTCTTTTTATCTGTGGAGAAATCATTTAATTTTCACTTTTTGTCCCATTTTATCTCATGTTGAACTAATGTAATTGAAGTTGTTGTTTTCCCTTTCACTACTATGCATTTGGTACTCTTTACATTAATTAATATATTTAGTGATTAATTTGGATGAGGCTTTATGAAATGACCAGAAGTAAAAATAGTTTTGCTTCTGTAGGAGGGGAAAAAACAAAAGGTTAAAGCTATGTGATTTCAGTTTCCACTATTTCTAATTTGTTAATCTAATTTTTGTGATATGATTTAATTGTTAAATAATTTAGGTTTGGTTCTCCAAATCTGTTTATGTAATATCTAAAATTATTCCTGGGGGAATTTTCTTTCTATGACTTCATTATGCCTGAAAGTTTTTAAAAGAAATTCTATTTTAATTTGTGATGTATTCAAAATTATAAACCAGACATTTCTTATAACAGATAAATGAACTATATTCATTTTTCGTTGATATTATAGAATGTAATTGATGGAGACTTGTGTGAACAATTTAACTCTCTGGAACCTGCCAAACAAAAAAGTATAGCTAGTGATTTTGATAAGACTCCAAGTGAGGTATGCTTTTTTTTTTTTTTTCCCTTTTCATTGTTTTGTTTGTTGTTAATTCTTAGCGTATAAAATTATTTTAAATTTCAAATAAAACTTTAGATTCAATGCTGCTGATATATTATTTAACTTATTATTGTAACTTTATAAATTTGTAAAATGCTACCTCAATTTGATTAACTTCAAAAAATTTTATTCTATACTTATACCAATATTTGTATAGAAATAAATATATCACTCAGATAAATATTTTTATAGTATTCATGTAGAATTTTTTGGTAAAACTTTAAATCCTCTTGAATTATCTTCAAGATAACAATTTCTTTAATCTTCTGAAGGTCAATATTTTGTTTGAAAATGCATTTTTTTTTTAATTTAATCTATGTAACTATTGATTGTAATTATTCAACTAAAAGAAGTGGTTATACATGTTTATATATATATATATATATATTGTGTGTACAACATTTAGCTATGAATTTAAAAAAAATTTAAATATTGCAAAATGTTTGTGTGCTTGTTTTATGTTATTTCAGATCTCATTATAATTTTGCAGGTGTCAAAGAAATTGGAGGAAATAAGAACTCGATATGCGTTCTGAAGTGCTCATTATCAACTCATAAAATTTCATTGCATTTTCAGTGTATATATTTTAAAAATCATTGTTGGATTCCATTGCCATTTACATCATAAAGATGGCAAAAATAAATGATTACTTTGTTCTTGGACTTATGTATTTGAGTCACATATTTATGTATTCGTATATGTGTATATATATATATCATGTGCATCAGTATATCTCTCTCCTTACCACAGTTTAAAATTTTATTTAGTAATTATGCTTTATGTAATTGATCAATATTATTTTACTTCAATATAATAGAATATAATTTTTATAATTTATTTTTAATCTTATATTTAAAAAAAATATTTTAAATAAAAATATCTTACAAAATTTTGAGTGAGTACTTGTGAAAAGTGTTTTTTTTTTTATTATGTATAAATTTTCTTTTAATACAGACTATTATTTATAATTGTATCAAAACTTTTAGGATTTAAGTGGAAGAAAGAAAGTCAGTTATAATTGCTTTCTTTTATACTGTTAAATATTTTTAAAAAATGCTGTAAAAATTTTTGGAAACAAGTGTTATATAATTTTAATTATTTCTTACCTTTTATTTCTAATGATTGTTTCATATATGTAAATTATGTTTACTGTAATATTTTCAAGTGATAATAGTATTTTTTTATGCTAATAGGCGCTACAGTTTTTATTAGGCTAAGAAGTCGCCCTTGAAAAAATTAGCTTTAAATTTGTTATATTTGACTTTCTACAGTTTTTTTTTTGTGTGTGTGTGTGTATATAGTAAGCTGAAAAATGGTTAGGTTAGGAAAAAGAAAAAATTTTGTCTCCTCTTATTGTGTGATGCTCCTATCATTAGTCATAACTTACTTCATTGTATTTAAAGAACCTCTCAGTATCCTGTAAGTGAACAAAATATTTTTTAAGTTGTTGATTTATTTTGTAACTACATTATGTAGCTAGTTATTTGTGTTTGTAGCAAAAGCTGAAACTTAACAGAATTTGGCACAGATTTATCAAGTTAGTTTTAATACATTGACTGCCAATTATACACTGGTGTGTGATCGGTAGTCAGTGTGGCCATAGTTAAATAATAGTTATTTAATGAAAGGCGTAAATAATACTTAGGTTTCATAGAATGTATGTTGGCATTTTGTACAATCTCCTTCCATGTCAGGACAATTACCTTCAATCCAATCTCTAGTAACTGGCAGTCAATGTGTAAAGAAAATTCATATTTAATTGTAACTAATGCTAAAAGCTTGGTTAATTTGATTCTGAAGCTTGATTATTTTATTTGGATTGAAGTATATTTTTATGTTCCATATATCACTGTGATTTACTGGTGCCATGTTGCTCTTAATTTATCTGAAAATATTGATTTCACCACATTACATAGTAATCAGGTAGCAATGTAAAAATAAATCAGTACTTAAATTTTGAACCAATTTAATGATTTTAATATCAAAATCAAGAAAGAAAAATAAGTAATATTTTGAAAAACTTGTAAAGAATTGATGGCTGGAAAAATTTCTTTATTAGGGAAATCAAAACGTAGTTTAAACCTTTAATGTATATGCTTCTACCTGTAGTTTCACTACACGCACAAGACAAATGTTACATGATCTTTAGTATATAAATAGGGGATATTTTTCTCTGTTGAGTTAAAATATAAATCAACTGAAGTATGTATTTTTTTTTTTTTTTTTTTAAAAAAAAAAAATAATTTAATTTTTTTTTTTTTTTTTTTTTTTTTTAACATATAGATCTATTGCAATATTTATTTTTCTCTTGATTTTTATTTAAAAAGCTTTCGATATTCAAACGATAGAAATATGTAAAAATAAACTAACAAATGCATTAACAAAAGCTTTATTAGTATTGTGGGAAGCATAGATAATATTACTTACATGGAATTATTTTTAAATAAACATTTGAAGTTTAAAGGATTTGTCTTTATGCTAAAACTTTTCATAGAATGTCACGTTTATATTTCTGCAAAATATTCCAATACACATTAGATTTTGACTTAGTATTTGATAATATGCCAATGAAATGCTTATGTATCTATTATAGAATTTTTCACTCTCTTTACTACATCAAATGGAGTATTTCAATGTCTATATATCCAACAGGCTACTTAATTGATCATGTGTATGCAATGTAATGGAATCACATAAAAAAAAAAATTCCGTAATTAGTGTATTAGTTAATATATTGTCATAATTGACATTTCCCTGTAAGTGGTTTTAAATTCTTATTTGTTGTGCAGTATGCTGACAAAAAATAATCTCTTGAAACTCCTGGCTCATCATTAAAATGTGTTACCTTTTTTTGCTTGTGCATGGTGGTGTCGTCAGGATAAAAACTCCCATCATTCCCTAGCACAGAAATAGATTGAAGTCTTTTCGGCTATGAATAGAAGCGAACCATGATTATGTGTTGAGAGTAGGAATCATGAGTATTGTAAGGGTGCACCTGGAAATTTAGAAATTGCAAGTATTAATTTGTATATTCTTCATACCTTATGATTACATAAATATGCTCTTGAAGAATTAAATTTGGTGGATTAAATCATTATGTTCTCTCATCATATTTTGGGACAATGCTTTTTTGGGTTATGTCCATTGCCTTTTAGAATTCTCTAAAAATCCAGGAAGATAAGTGAAATTTTCTTTCATTTTTGAAAATTTATTGAATTTGGGACCTAAAAATTCTGAAATCTGGCATCCTGCTGGGATAAGAATTAGAGTATTGAGGTATAAGAATTTAGAAGCTATATAAAATGGATGAAGAAAGCATCAGAAATTTTAAAAACAAAAGCAGAGGACACTGATGTTTTGGCTGCACAGATTTGTTCTTTTAGAACAAAAATATAAAGAATCGAAAGATTTAGATACAAAGATTTTATCTAATTTGCTAAGAGATACAATGCGCACATGCAAGAGAGTTTTGTTCAGGAATATGAATCAATTACTTCTTATGAAGATCGGTTTTTGGAAGCATAAACGATATTACAGAGTCTTGAATGTTTTGCAGAAACCAAAATAAGAAGTAACTTATAAAAGAATTATCGGATAATTGATAATTATTGTAATCGCAAATTTAAACTTCCAGGTCTTGGAACTATAATAATGTAATTGAATACTTTAAGGAATGACTCCAATCGTGGGATCTGTGTAAAAAGATCCTTGAAGATTCTTAAATAGTAGGCGATGATAAATTTTAATATTTAATTCAATCAACATTAAAGGGTTCACCTGCCAGACAGTTATTAGAAACTTTCCTTCCAAAGTGGCAAAATTATGGGAAACTGTCAAATGTTTGAAGCAACGCTTTGGCAGAGATGATTTGCTGATCACGGGTTTACATTAGCGAACTTCTTTCAGTGGTTATTAGTAATGCAAATCCTCAAGGTCAAAATATTCTGTAGTTAAACTGTATGATACTCTAGAAGGGCAAATGAGATCACGAATGATAGCTGCCATTCTCCTTTACCCACTTATTGAGTCTTGCTTGCTAACCAATTTTAAAACGCACTCGGAATGAATTAATCACTACAGAAACTGCGTGAAGTGATAGATTGACACATCTCTTAAATTTTCTTATGAAAGAAATTAATTATAGCTCGCTTTTCTAACCACAATAAAAAAAAAATACGATTACTCATCATTCCAGAGAAAAAGTAAATAAACCATCGGCTTTTTATTTATTTAACAGCTCCAGTCTGGATATACTCTCGACTTACGATCCAAAAATTAAGGAATCCGTTTTTTGCGATAAATCGCCAATAGGTCAGGATCGTAGGTTCGCGAAGAGCTAACATACAGGAAATACTTAAACCGTTGTTTCCGATGTTTAAATTCTAAATCTGGAACTAGCCGTAAATGCAAGAGGCAGCATTATTCTGTAATGTGTAAAATGAATTATCAAAATCCGGACAAAATAAAAATGACGAAAAAAAATTGCCATAGAGAGCTCTTTAACTAAAAGAACATCCTTACGACAAGTTTATTTTCAGATATTAACAGTTCAAATTCGCGTAAATATTATTCTCTTTGATACAGGATCGCGACGATCATATATTTCGAAGTACGATGCCAAATACATGAAGTTATTGGTGAAGAATCATTTTACATTCTTTATCCGTAAGTATTGAAAAAACTGAATGGCCGTAAAATTATTTGGTTCATTTAAGTATGTAGATGATAGTTGTCATTACAACGTTGAAGTGTTAGATCAACAGGAAATGGTTTATTCCGATATTTCTAAAGTAAAACTACCTCCCTATATGAAAACTTAAATCTAATAAGATTTGTTTCAATCTCCTCTCTTGAGCACTGGTGGCTCGTAGTTAAAGTTAGTGGGGGTACTGCAATATAGAAATTTTAGCCTTTGTTTTAAAATTGTGCAAAAAAAAAACACGTAAAAAATGAAAATTTATTCATTAACTTCATTAAATACTAAAAGAACAAAATCAAACATTATTTACTCATTTTAACTAGAGAGGGGGGTGCCAGATCAGGTGTCGTCCTCGTCACTTGACCGAGGTTCAAAATTACGAGGTGCGTCTAGTACGACGTCAATATAAACTAAATACTTATTTTAACTTAAATTGGGACAGCTCAAGTTCATATTATTCGTTTAAAAATGAAATCCATTCTTGTTTCAATTTGCGCTAAACGATAAATAATTCTCTCCTTGATTTCTGGGTACCAACTGAGGGAATTTTGCTCCGTTGAAAGTACAGCAAATGCAATAAGTCTCTCTGAATTCATAGTGCTTCTTAGAAAAATATTTATTCTTTTTAATGTTGAAAACCAGCGTTCTGCCTCTGATGTAGCCATAGAAAGTGAAGACTTATATCAATTTACTAAAAAAACATCATCTGGATCAGGGATCGCCAAATTTTTTTTGATCAGCGACCCCCAAAAATTTTAGGATTCTCTTATCGACCCCCTCTATTAAAAACGATTTAAAAAAATTAACTGTTTCTTAAATTAAATCATTTAGAAACAATTAATGGGGATTTTTTTTTTTTTTTTTTTCTCTCTTTTGGTTTTGACAAAATCAAATTTTTACATAAATCAACGAAAAGGATGTGCGTGATGACTCTTGGCTCGATTAGCAATATTTGGTTCAAAAGTTGTTGATTTTAGTTTTACTTCGCCTAGGAGTTCCTTATTCCATTTATTTCTCTTCTTTGTCAAAATAGAATTAATATGACAGAAGCCAGATTCAACCATATATGAGCTTAGGAATCCAATTAAAAAGGCAAATGCCGTATTACAAGTTTTGGATATTTTTGCGTAATATTTACATTCGTACAAAATTGATTAACAGTTAAATTATTAAAAAGCATCTTTACTTCAAGGTCAACTAATAATTCAATGGCTTCATCTTGCAAATTAATGTCGGTATTTTCAACTTGAGCAGAAAGTAGGGCAATAATTCATTCTGAAATCAGTCTTTGGTAAACACGGATGACGCACTCCCGGGATACCCTAGCGATCCTTCTCTATTTTCGACCCTCCTTCTTGTCAACCACTTTTTATCATTTTTCAACTTCACGTCTAGACCACAGTTTAGTCTTGTTTGGCGCAGCTTAGCCATATCTGTCTCTTGCGCCAATAAACTTTACATTCACTCACTCATTCTGAAATCAACTTCAGTCATATCCAGTTGTAAATTTCAAAGGTATTAAAAATCTTTACGTAACAATGAAATTTTCAACAAGTTTTATTTAACTTGAAAGCTTAAAATAATTGTTCGTGCTTGAATTATTGTAATATCTTTTCTTTGATGCGTGTTTGAATATCATTGAACTTTGCAAATACATCGGCCAAATAAGAAATATATTTTATTTTTTTGTATTTCGTCACTTAGGCTGGATTAATTTAAGTAAGAAATTCTGTAACTGTTTAAACAATTCAAGTTTTTGTAATCATGCACCTCTTGACAACTATCGTATTTCGGTGTGT
Source organism: Nephila pilipes (assembly GCA_019974015.1). Lineage (NCBI taxonomy): Eukaryota > Metazoa > Arthropoda > Arachnida > Araneae > Nephilidae > Nephila > Nephila pilipes. The sequence goes on from BMAW01032963.1 coordinate 288,942, forward strand.
AATAATAATTGGTTTGATTGTTCATCATTTTCCTCGCAAAGCTTATCAAACAATCGTGATTTAAAAGGTTGTGCTCTAATTTGGGCCATCTTGTAGCAAAATGGAACAAGAATCATTTCTCACAAGTTTCAGAATGAGAACTCATCACGAAACACGCATAATGTAAACAGTAAAAAAAGGCAATTATTTTAAATATATATACTGGATTGAGAAATTAAAGCTATAATCTAGTATGAAACTTTACTTATTATAATGTAATTACAAATGTCATTCCATAAAAAATAAAACCAACGTTTTTATATAATGACAAAGTATATTAATTATTATACATTAAATTCAAAACAAACACGTGATAAACACATAAAAAATTTAATTATAATTTCAATTTGATCAATCATTTATTGAATATTTTTTTACTGAAAAATTTTATAACACTTACAAGCCTTTCCTTCTTAGTTTCCAAATATTTTTGGATTATCAGATCTAACCGCGTGGAGGTGAGGCTAATTTGAGTATAATTAGCTAAGTGTAAATAAATCTACATGTATTACGCGTCATACTCTTCTAGACCCAAAAACGTGGACAAAACACAAACGAACTTTATTATTTTTTAAGGAACATGAAAACATTGCACAAAAATAAGAATAATTTTTTTTGAAATTATTTTAACAGAAAAAAATTTATTTTATAATGCCTTATTAATATTTTCATAATATTTTTCTCATACTTCAGGGATATTAGTCTATATTGCACCACATCCTTCATCAATCTATCTCATAATTAAGCAATGGATACAATAAATTCTTTTTCAAATCAAGTTATTTTTGCAATTTGCGTAGACTAAAAAATTACGAATGGAGCAAATAAAAGTTGTATATCTAATAATTTTTAATAATTCATGATTTTTAGTCGACATGCCAATCATTTAAATTTACTTTCTTAGTACTTCTGAAATGCTGTACATCAAATTCTAGAAAACACAATTTTTAACTTTTAAATTTACTTATAAAGAGACATTTGTGAGCGTATTAAAAAATTCATAATATAAAATCAAAACATGCATTGGAAAGTTTTTAAATCATTCTATTAAAAATGGGAACCAGAATTCAGAAAAAATTATTGTGATATGACATGGCGTCAAATATTGGAATCTTTCCTTCTTGCGAATGATTACTGTCTAAAAGTCAGCAACTCTTACTATCTCCCCTTTGTGAGTAGAAAATTTTTACGATACCTCATGTGAAATCTCCAGAGGGGGAAAGAAATTTTCTCAATCCTAAAAGCGCCGAGTGGAAGGGATATTTTGACTGATTAAAATTATTGAAATATTAGTTAACCTTTTAACATCGTCGGTACTAGGGTTTCTTTCCCGGGAATTCATAAGATTTCTGTACTTTTTATATTCCCGGGAATTATACTTCGTTCCCGGGAATGAAGTAAAAGTTCATGAAGAAGATGTTAAAGAAGAGTTTGGCTGTGAAAAGATGGTTTGTTTGGATGCCAAAACACGCTGGAATAATTTGTTGGCAATACTTGAAAGATTTTTAGAAATAAAGTCAGCAATTTTAAAAGCATTAATTGACATTAAAGAAGAACTAATGATTGCCAACGTACAGTTTGAAACTGTGACTACAATTGTAACTGGCTTAATGCCAGTAAAAATTGGCTTAGAAAAATTAAGCAGTCGAATTGCAACTTTGCTAACGGCATTAGGTGTATTTTCTTTCGTTATTAGAGAATTGAACGAACAAAATTCAGAATTTGCGAAAAATATCAAATATTCTCTAATCTAAAGAATTAATGAGAGACGCAACGTTAATTTAATAGGATTAATGCAATACTCGAATTTTGGGAGAAAATACGAAGTAGCTGCAGTTACTGTCGATATTTCGCGATTGCCTGGTAAAAATTGTTTGGTTAGACAAACCCAAATGATAGAGACAAGGCTTTTCAGCGAAAAAGAGGACTCAATATCCAACTCTTCGCACTCAGAAGAGAGCATGGAGATTTTGATAGAAAAACCTATGACGTTGGACAAAAAATTGGAGAAAGCAATTTAATTTAAAACAAAAATTTTATATTGTTCAACCAAAAAAAGTATTAGTCTCAACAAAATCATGAAACAAGAGATATAGCTGTTTGACTCGACTGAAAAACCATCACCAAACATTATAAATCTATATGAGGCTTTAAAAACAATTCTTCCAACGTCAGTTGAAACCGAGAAAGAATTTTCTGCTGCCGGATTGTTCGTCACAAAACTTAGAACAAGGTTGAGTAATAAAAGTATAAATTGCGTATGCTTTCTGAAATCCTATTTTAAAAATGAATAATCAATTTATTACATATTTTTTGTATTTTTAGCTCATTATATAAATAAGCATTAATTTTGGAATTTATATGTATTTTTGTTATATATAATTATTTATTTTATTTAAAAATAACTTATTTTTAAATGTTTTGAAATTTTGATATATTCCCGGGAATGGAAAAATCCGGGAAATCAGAAACCCTAGTCGATACATATGGGGTACCAAAAAAAAAATTTGACGCTCGCTTTGGCTGCGGTACAATGTCTGTTCCAAGTTATCTAGAAACAGTTCTTTCCCGCATTTTTTTTTCAGCATACCCTTTTACAACTTTCCCTGGCCCTTTTTTATGACTTTGCTTCTATTGTCCGTAATTGAGTGGGGATATTATTCGCCAACGTTATCAGTTGTGTGTGAATTCCTTATCATTGGCGACCTTTAGGAACAACCAAATTCGAACAAATACTCCATTAGATGACTTTACGCTGTCTATGATCGATAGAATTTTCTTTTCTCTTGTTTTTTCTTCAAATTTTTAGAATGAATCTGAAATTTCTCGCAGAAATAGAGATTGAGAGTTTAGATGAAGAAAATTTTGTTGATGGACACCAAAAAAAAAAAAAAAACAGATGGTGACTTTGCTGAATGGAAAAAAAGAAATTATAACCACTTCCAAGCAAAATATTGTGGCAGATTACCACAAGCACATGGGATATGTTGATTTAGGAAACCGCAGTGCATCCACCTACAATTTTGCTAGACGAACTAGGAAATTGACGAAAAATTATTCTTTAGCCTCTTCGATATTGTTGTGTTTCTGATATTTAAGTCGTGCCGAACTAAGTTAAAAACTCAGTTTAAAAGAATCTAATAACATCTCTGATAGGAAAATTAAATCATAAAAATGCAAAGCCTTCAGTAATAAAAAAAAAAAAAAAAAAAAAAATGACGGCAAATGATGATAAATTTTCTCATTGCTCAATTGACGAAAAGAAAAGAAGAAAGTACATATAGTGTGCGAAAAAGAATATACAAAAAAAAGAACAACTATTATCTGTAAGGCATGCAATTTGGCTCTTTGTATTGACCAGAACTGTTTCGAAGAATAACTCGCAATTTATTTAAAAATCTCTTAACACATAAACCAATAAAAAACAAAAGACTAGAAGGAAAAGATTAAAACTGATTCATTTTTAATAAAAAGAAAAGGAAAAAATAAACAAAAAAAGCTCTTTTAAGAGCCAAAAATTTTAAAAAGTAGAATTCACTTTACATTTTTAAAACAGACATTTCAAAGGTATTGTTACTAGAACTTTTCAGTTTAAGATACAAGTTTCATTTAAAAACAAAAACAAAAAAATTTAAAAAACAAATTAATACTCTTTTTCTTTAAGAGTCTTTAGATTCATAGAAATATTTGATATAAAAAAGTGTTAAATATTATTTTCATTGGAATTCATGAATTAACTGAAGGCTTTCTCTTAATTTGACGTACTTAAGATTTTCTCAATAGCTTTGAAACGTGTTCAATTAAGTTAAAAATTATTTTTTAAATCTCACTTTTGATAATATGTAATCACAAAAGGGCCACGGTAGCCGACTAGTGAGGTCGCAAACTCGTTGTCGGGATTGAGTCGTGAGTTCGAATCCTGTTCACTTGAAAACCGGCTGTTAAGCCTGTTTAGGTTCTAAGTCCTGATGTGGTGGGGTGTGGAAGTTTGGTGAGTGGATGCTGTCCTCATTGCTTGACCGTCGTTCAAATTTAATTAGTCCGTCACCAGAAACCTTCCTATTGTTTCACAATGTTATTAAAATGTCAAATCAAAATATTTGGAGTACATTGATTTTTTTGTGCATTAAAAGGGCGTTAATTTAAAAAATTAAATGTTTAGTAATAATGTTCAACATATTTTCCTTCTTTTACATATTTCGTCGAATAATTTTGAAAACATGAGGCATTATTTTTATTACATGGGTTCAATGTTGCAGTTAAATATGTAAGTTGCAATAGTAAAACCACAGGTATATATATATATATAAGCAAGCACCGAATAAATTATTACGAGTTTATGATAGAACTATCACATTCTCAAAGAGTATAGTCATGAGATTACAGAAGCTATTAATTTAATAATGTTTTAACGTACTTGCTTCCAGAAAATATCTTAGTAATATGATATAGCTGTCGCTTTCTTTGTTATTTGTTTTGTTTGAAAATGTTAATTTACGCAATACACGACTCTAAGTTATGATAAATATACATTTTAAAGTTTGTAATTCTCTCAATTAAAAATGGGAACCAGGAACTCAGAAAAATTAATATGATATGATACGGCGCCAAATATTAGGATCTTTCTTTCTCGTCAATGATTACTGACTAAAAATCAGTAACCCTTACTATCTCCCCTTTGTAACTAGAAAACTAACCTTACCACATGTCGTGAACTCGAACTTAACAGTGGGGGAAAGAAAATTTTTCCTCAATCCTAAAAGCGCCGAGTGGAAAGGATATTTTGACTTAGAATCAGCCGAGTTTTAAAGGTTAAAACTTGTCGCAAATGTCTAAATATTGCATTGTTAAGCGAGTAAGAACGATTCCCAAAGTTTCAGAGTTCTAGCTTGATGGAAAGTTGGTTAAATTAACGTTCGAAAATTTGATGACACACACCAAGTGAAATTCAGAAAAACGTTGTAAAATAGTATATACTGCGTTGCTGTCAATAAATTTGCGAATGAATAGCATTGGAAAACCTTCATCGAACACTTTGGCGATCTCTGATCCAGATTATTTTCCGAGATAAATTTCAACAGCTATATTATTTTGCAATATCAAATCTAAAATAGATTACTTATAGTTTAATTTCAAACGTTTCTTTGTCAATCAGGGGATATGCTACAGTAATCAGAATATTTCTGTGGAATGTTCATTCCTAAAACTAAAGAAGCATTTGTTGATTAATTTAGCTGCTACTAAATGTTTAGTGGAAGAATTTCTGTCCATTATATCAACACATACACAGTCACACACTTCCTTAGCTTCAATTGTGAGTGTCTTTTTGAAGGATTTTTTTTAATTTCTCAATTAAAAAAAAAAGCATTTTTTTTTTTTTTTTTTGTTACATAATTATAAATTTTAAACACACCAATTTCTCGAGATCGCATTTAGTTGCAGATTATTTCAATAAGAAGCATAATCTGATGAAAAAGCTCTAACCAAAACTTGAAATTATCATCATTCATTTATTTTAAAATATCTGTTGCTTCTGCAATGGTTTGATCTGTATTTGATATCGATTGAGTTTCGGTCGGCCAGTTTCTTAAAAGTTGCAAATTTTCATGAACTCTGTTTATAATCTATGTATTTAAGTTCTACCTTGTAGAAGATGGACGTCGAATATTGGCTTCCATATGCTTCTTGAGAATGGACACACGTTGTGGTGATCTTGAGAAGAATTTGGAATAGCTAGAATGTTAGAAAAAAAAATATTCTTGCGTTTCGAGAAATACTTGTGTGCTGCATTTCTCATTATTAAATGATGTGCATAACAATGAATGAAATGTGCATTATTATAAACGGGTTCAATATTTGCTTGAACCTCTGCTCTTTTGCCATTCGTGACATTTGCATCATAAAATGTCTGAGCTATCAGTTTTTGTCCATTTCCTTCAAAGATTACAACCAATTATTCTAAAATACATTTCGATATACCATCTGCAGTTTGATTTTCTAGAATAAAAAATCACCAAAAAACGTTCAAATAACTTCTCCTTTCAATGCATACCGTAGAACAAGGATCATTTGTTGTGTCATTTACCATGATAGCTTCAAAGGAAGCTTTTATGCTTTTCGTCTTTATCTCCTAATGTTATATTTGAAGCAGGCAGTCTAGTATCTCCTTCTAAATGATCATAGAAACACCTTTGAAAACTGCACTAGTATCGGTGATTCTTCAAATCTAGTTTAAATGCAAAATTTACTAATCCCCTTAATACCCCTGGATTTAATAAATCGTCTTTTTTCAACAAGTCCACGAAGGGGGTTTCACAGTTTCTGCAAAAGAAAATTCAGTCTATTATTTTGGACAAAATATATATTTTTCATAGTTCTTTTTAACTTTTATATTATGCTCATTGATTGAAAGTCTGTATGCTTCATTAAGCTTCTACTTAATACTTACGGTTACCAAAAGTGACAGTGAAACTACGTCGTCAACGTGTTTCTTTGACTTCTCATGGTGACCGCGGTAGCCTAGTGGTCATGGTTTCGGATTCGCGGCCGGCGGTTTTCGTTCAGTAGCGGTTTCGAGCCTTGACCGCTAAAGACATGTCGTTTAGCAGGGGCTTTAAATCAGTCGGGGCCCAAAGTCGTCCCATGGACGTAGTGTGGAAGCTAGGAGAGGGGGTGCCAGCTCAGGTGCCGTCCTCGTTACTTGACTGAAGTTAAAAATTATGAGGTCAGTCGCTAATAGTCCTCGTGTTACTTCCAGTGCGATGTTAATAAAAACTTGACTTCTCATGCTTTTCTATTTTTTCTTTCATTTTGTTTATATTTCTAAAACCGTATTTGTCCATGTTACATCACCTCCAAACAGCAAACACGGGAAGAAAACCGGTGCATTTTTACTTCGTATCCACAAAGTCAATTTATCTGATGGTACCACTGAGAATTGTAGTTACTAATATGATTCTTGTTGTCGCTTATGCCTGGTTGAAATAGTAGATATCAGGTGCTAATCGACCTTTTATCTTAACAGCAACTTTCTCATGAAGAGATAGCTGTTGAAGCTTATACTGTTGAAATTCACTTTCAATCAGAATACGGTAGATGGGTTTCAAGCACAATACAAGCGGAGTAATAGAAAGCCGCTACGATCCACTAGCACGCCCAGGATTGGCACTGCGTGACCAATAGTGCTCTCTCTCCCTTCAGCCTTGTGCGCATGCTCACAACAATCAAATATCTCGCCGTTGGAACTGTGAAGCACACAGTTCCATCCAAAGATATTTGTTCTTTTTCATGTATTATTTTTTTCTTTTTTGATTTTGTAGTTAACTGGGAGATGGTTGCTGACATAATGCTTAAGTGTTATGCTTTGCACAAGTATGAAGAAAGAATTAAAGTAAAAAGCACTCTTTATATTAAATGTTATCGATAACTTCAAGTGGATATTGGAAGTGCTGTAGTTCTGCAGTGACGAAACACGAGCTGCCACTGCCCTTGAGATTCGTTTGTTAATTGGAGCAGACCTCACTGGTAAGCTAATCAATGGGTGGGGAAATGGATTGAGGAACTTAGAGCTCAGGATTAGTATGTGTAGAAACTAAATTAGGCTGGACACTGATGGGTAAGATTAATGAAATAAAAAACATGACAGTACAAATACTGTTCTATCATGTGAATGATGCAACTATCTCAGATTTATGGAGATTAGACTCGCTTGGAATTTGTGATCCACGTGATAAGACAACTGAGGAGAATTAGAACAATCAGCGAAAGACCATTTTGTGACCAGAAACCAAAAAAGGAGATTCGAGTACTTTTACCTTGAGCAGAAAAATATCCTCCCTTAACAAATTATAAGGACATCTCGGGGGGGGGGGGGCCCCCATTGCATCAAATCCTTAAAGTAAGAACAGATTGAAGAATACCAAACTATTTTCAAGGATTGGTTAGATTAGGGTATTATTGAGCAGGTAGATAGTTCGGAACCAGAACACTACTTACCTCATTGGCCAATTTTCAAAGAAAACTCTACAACGAAAGTTAGGCTAGACTTCAATGGCTCTGCCAGAGACTAAAATTCACCATCAATCAATGATTGTTTTGAAAAGGAACCTTATTTGGTAAAGTTAATTCCCTCTATCTTAAACAGATTTAAAATAGCAAAATATATAGAGTTATTGCCGGTATCGAACACGCATTTTTGCAAATAGAACTCCTTGAACATGACAGACCTTATTTGAAGTTTTTGTGATGTCAAGACGGGCAGAATGAATTGTTAAAAATTTTTCAACACCGAAGGGTTGTCTTTAGAATAACCTCAAGCCTTTTCTTACTAGAAACTACTTTTGAATTCCATTTGCATAATGCTCCTCCTGATTTCAAAGAAATTTCTGAAGTCCATTTATGTGGACAATGAAGAAGAATTAATGAATGTATTCACAAATCGCAAAAAATTCTCAGCCCTGCAAAATTTAATTTACAAGAGCGGGAGCATAACCCCTTTTAGAGAAATGAATCTGATTTATCGGAGACAAAAATCGTATTTGTTTTAGGATTAAAATGAGAAAGAAAAAAAAATGACACTATCTGTTGATTGAGAATTTAACATAAAACGATTTTGAGTATTAATGTGAATTATTTTGAAAATTTTCATGTTAATTTGAGAGTTGTATTTGAGTTTCGTGTGATTGAAAACTCAAAGGTGAGAGGATATTGGAACTCCTGACTCATCATTAGAACATGTAACCCTTTTTCGCATGTGCATGGTGGTGTCAGATTAAAAACTCCCATCATTCCCCAGCACAGAAATGTATTGAAGCCTTTTCGGCTATGGATAAAAGCGAACCATGATTATATGTTGAAAGTAAGAATCATGAATATTGTAAGGGTGCACCTTGGATTTAGAAATTGTATATATTAATTTGTATCTACTTCATTCCTTATGATTGCATAAATATGCCGTTGTGTTATTACTATTTTTTTTATTACATCCATTGTTTCTTCAGAATTCTCTAAGAACCAGGGAAGACAAGTGAGTGAAATTTTCTTTCATTTTAAAAGTTATTGAATTTGAGACCTAGAAATCCAAAAATATGTGCTTTTGATAAATTTTGTGGAAATTTTTCTAATGAGTACAAGTATGTTCATTATTTTTATCTCGACCCTCGAATTTACGTCATGGTATCTCAATATCTTATCAGGAAATGAAATGGATTTGAAGATAGTTGCTTGGAACATGTACACTTCAAGTTTATTGGAGGATCACTAATCCTTGGCAATGAGATGTGCAGCTCGCAACGCACCAGCGTAAAACATTATTTCTTATAATGCCTTTATTAGACTGCTTCTTGGAAAATTTTGTTCACAACATTTTGTGCCATCATTTCCTTTACAAAACATCCTACAAAATTAAAATGTCGTCCAAAAGTAGATAAGCCCATTGATGTTAATTCATTGATTTCTAACTATGCAATCATTTTCCTTTTTACATGATAGTGGTTCAGAATTAAGTCTTTTAATAAAAGGTAATAATATTCTTCATATAACGCAAAATAAAATAGACAAATTATGTTTTATGTGTTTTTAACAGTAATTATTTAACTGAATTTCAGAGATACAATTACATGTCCTTTTAACATATCTGGATTATACTAACGATAATTAAAAGAGCACCAGTTTAAAATGTCAACGTTCATTACGACCATTTCAATATGATTTTCAAAATTAATAATTTAGTAAAATTATGTGTTAAACAGTTTTTAATTTAAAGAGTTAATATCTGGATCATGATTCACAATTTGAAAAATTATTAGGTTATTAATATATCTAAACAAAATAATATTATGATGTATAAAATTTGTCCGTTATAATGTAAATATATATCAACCTATTTATAACTAGCAATATATATATGTACCAGATGTATACCTACGAAATGCCAATGTTTTTAAAGAAAAAACGTGAGTTAGTATTAAGTGAAGGGTTTTAATTATTAATTTGAAGCATGCGCCATATGGCGCTACAACTTTTTCCAATTTGTATAGCAGAAGATGAATTCCACGACGGTAAAAAGTTTCATTTTTTAGCAGCAAACCATGAATCGACCAATCTTTTCCAAATTTTTGAAATGAGCGAAATGCTGCTCAGCCAATCCGTGCGCCATCGGTCGGAACAAGTAATAGTCCGAAGAAGCAAGTACGGCGGATAAGGTAACACTTTCCAGAACCGGCACATTGTTATGTGGAAAAATCCCTTTCCATGTCTCCTAGCCCATTTCAGACGTTTTGTGATCAATGCATAGTTTAAATTGATTATTTTTTGTCGGTAGCTGGCAGCATTAACTGTTTCACCTGGTTTGAAAAGTTCAAAATAAACAGCACCCTTTTGATCCCACCAACAGAGAGTGATTTGATCTTGCAGTTGATGTTGATTCCTCACTTAGATCAAACCATGCTTTTCTTCGATTGGGATTATCAAAATAAATCCATTTTTTATCACTTGTTACGATTCGATTAAGGAAACTTCCATTGATTCACCTTTTCAGCAGGAATTCAAAGGTGACTTTTCGATTTTTTCATTTGTCTTTCAGGGAAACCGTGGAGTACCCATTTTCCTTCTTTTTGAATTTTTCCCAGCACGTGCAAACGCTCGCTAACATTTTGTCGAGTCACATTCAATACTTCTACCAGTTCTGATTGAATTTGAGTGGATTAAACGTCCAACAATACTTGCAATACCGCAACTTCAAAATTTTTCGGTAGTTTTCCCTTAGAGTGGTCTTACGTATCGAAATCACCAGTTTTGACTGCAATTGTCTAGATGATGCTTGTTCGCCAAAAGCTTCTGAAAGCATTTGGTAAGTTTGAACAGCAGTTTTTTCAAAATGAAGTAATGAATCAAAACCTCCCGCAAATTGTCTTCTTTTTTATATAAAATTCAACATTTTCAAAGCAGAAAAAGATTATGAATTTATACTCTCATCATTAACCAAATGAATGGTTTTGTAACTTAGGAATGGTCAAACAAAATGTCAAATCGCTAAGTGTAAGAACGTATGATGGTGTCATCTGATAAAAAAAATGCACATATCATAAGTATACAACTGTGTATGCGTGTGTAATTTGTTTGCGTTCTATGCAAGTTTTTCTTCTCCATTTTTGATCTGTAGCTTAGTAAACTATACTAATTTTTTTTCTGTGTCCATGAGATATGCACTGTGTATGTAACTAAGTCTGATTCCTTTGATAAATCTTATTCGAATAAAAGGCTTTCAAGTATTTGATCAACTTTTCTATAGATTATTTTGCGCGCTAATGTTTTTCAAGATAAAAAGATCTTAAAAAGTAAACGACTAAAATCTGATGAAAGATTTATTTTGGAGGAATTTTACATCTTTAATATTATTTGTTGGAGATTTTTATCCGCACAGCCCTTTTTAATGCTCTTGGTGAGGGTAATAGCGTTTTTTTTTCTTCTGGACATTCTAAATGACGAGCACAGAATCAATCTCAGATGTAGAAAATAACATGGATATAGAAAATAATTCAAAGATGAACTTTAGCCGAAGTCAACACTTCCTCCTCCAGTAATACTTAAAAATTACATCCTTCAATTTAAGGATATAATATCCACAAACCCATATATACGTACTCGTCTTACGGCCGTGTTAGCTTTCATAGTTGCGGACTTGTGGCCGGCATTTCATTGAGCCCTAACACCATTAATGACTCGTGTGTAGCGAGGTAGATGTACGTTAAATGTGTCGAGGTCACAAGTCTTCCGAGGTTCGGTATGAAAGTTTGGAGAGGGACAATTTTTTGTAAGAAATGGGAGAGGAGCAATTTATTCTACTCCGTTTTGATTAGGAGTTCGGAATACGTTCTGTGTCATCAACTACAAAATTTCATATTATAAGAGGTAAAATATAGAATAGATTAGAAGCAAAAATTTTAAGAAATTACAAAATTTAGTTATCGTTGAAGTGTCATAAAATTTTTTAAGCAAGTCAAATAATTATATAACATAATTTTTGTTAAAAAACCTAAAATTTCAACTTCTAATACTGATTTGTAAATAAGTTTACAATTCTTTTAAATGCCATATCAAACAATTCATTGTTCAAATT
>BMAW01032964.1:0-23016 GCA_019974015.1 Nephila pilipes
AAAATTAAGTTTTATCTCACTTATTTTTAGTAATAATTCAAACTTCATGATACCTTAGAGGAATAATCAAAACTTCACGATACTGCAGGTTTCTTCAATCTACTGTTTTTGAAACAAAAAAAACAAGAATAATAGCTGTAATCTACAGCGTCATTTACATAATAATCAATTAATGGGCAGAATAAATTTTATCCAGACATCATGGTTATATCTTTGTAATAATTAATAATTCACGAAACCCAAACGTAATAGTTAGTGACCTGTAATATTTTTCGAAGAACAGCAAAAGGTTCCATTCTGATTGTTACACTTTATATCTACTCTTAAATTAGTCTAAAAAAATATATCATTAATATGGTGAAGATTTCAGACTTAATGAAACGCAGTTCAGATTTCATCATGTAATAGTGAATCAAAACTCTTGAAGCATAGCCAGTCATCTGTTAAACAAAAGTAAAAATGTGGCATTAATTCAATCGAAACTAAGAAGTCTGCCTGTTAATCATATTTTAACGAACGGGCACAGCAAAGATACTTAAAACGTTTAATCTTTTTTAAGATACACGTTTCAGAAATTACTACTTTTGTACAAAAATGTTCAAGAAATTTGAATTCATTATGATAGTGCATTTCTGAAATTGTATTCTCCTTTCTATTTTGAATTTGTCTTAATTATTTTGATGAGTTCTATTATTGGCAATATTTAAAATACCTACATCACTTGAAACATTGGCACAAATCAACTGTTTACTATTCTTATTCATCGTTAGAGTCATAGGTCTATTTGTAATGATGAAAGAAATGATAGTTTAATAAAGAAATTCTATGTAAAGTTCTTCATTAAATTTTGTGTAAACTGATGAATACGAGTTGTGGCTAATAAATAACGTGACTGGCGCTTCTATAGAAGTACGCTTGCGCCGAACGCCAGAGAGCGACAGCTGTTTAGCGCGAAGCCTGCTCTTTCGAATGCAGTTCCTCTCGCTTCTGTAAACGAATCTGTATAGCCAGCACATTATAGTTTTTTTACCCGCCGGGAAAATGGCAAGTGAGCAACAGTTATTGTGAAATTTCCCATGAAAAACTTGGAAAACCCGCTACTGAAACTCATAATTCAGTAAAAGAAGTGTATTACAATGAATGTTTCTGGCATGCGCGTGTTTTTCAGTGGTTTTAGTGTTTTCAAGATGGTCGAGAAGACAGTAGAGGAATCACGCACGGGTCGCTCTTCCACGTCAAATGCGGACCACGATATCGAAAGATATCGTTCGATCTGACCGTGGGTTAAATGTTCATTCGATAGCTGAAACTAGGTATTGACAAACAATCCGTAAGGCAAAATTTTCTGCCAAGACAATGCGTCGGCTCATTCCACATTGTCTGTCAAGAGGTTTCTATCCATGTACAGCATCCCAATGTTAGGCCATCTGCCTTATTCGCCTGCTCTAGAGCAAAGCGACTTCTATCTATTTCTTAAGGTGAAATTTGAAATAAAAAGAGCAATATTTGAATCGGTTGAAGATGTGAAAGAGAAAGCGGCTGCGTCCTGAAGAAGCAGACAGACTTCCATCACTGTTTCGAACAATGGAAGATTCGTATGGAGTGTTGTAGAGATAGGAGAGGGGTGTTTATTGAAGGTGCAAAAAAGTAAACATGTGTATGAAATCAAAATAAAACGTTTTACAGCGATCTAATCTCTTTATTTAATAGTCAAACCTCGTATATTTATACAACATTTTACATAAAATGTCATTTCCAAATTATCTCAAATTATCTCAAATGATTTTAAATAATTGACCTTATTCAATGAAGGAATTTTATAAATCAATTTAATAGTGTTTATTTTATTTGTTTCGTTGTTTTATTTTAAAGACGGACCAGCTACGCTTGTTTCTTTTTTACTTTTTATTTGACCACACATCTAAAAGCTATTTACAAACGCAGCAAATTTTAATCATTTAATAATTGTGAGCTTCAAATTATCAAGAGTTCCATTATTGCCCACGTCAACGTATTACAGAGAAAATTCTCGTCTGCCTTCTTTCACAGCAAGTTCTCATCTGCCGGTACATGGCTGAAGAGCCGCATATCTGCATTAGCGCGCATGACGTTGGCGCACATGCGCCAACATCCCGCCCGGCCTTGCCAAGTTCACATGCAAGAACTTACAAATAACATAATTAGCATAATAAAATTAGCACATAATTAAAGCACAATTTAAGTGTAATAATAAAATTTTTTACACGAATTTTTTGTTTTAGCACGAATCCATTATTTTCTGTACAATATATTATAATAAATTTTCAAAATTTATAATGCCCATAATAGGATGAGTTCAACTTTATATATATATATATATACAGGGGGTGGACAAAAATATGGAAATACGTTGTAAAATGCGTTTGAAAAGAAAGATTGATTTTAATGAAATATGTAGGTGGCGCTGGCGTTTTTGACTACTAACGCCACCTAAACAACTTCGTAAATGTGCTAAACAGTTCAGTTGTTGTCGGAGTACTGTTATGTGAGGTTGTCATTGCATGATGTCAGAGTTAACAGACTTCGAACGTGGGCAAATTGTTGGAGCACGTATGGTAGGTGCTTCCGTAAGCAAGGTAGCCGAGGTGTTTAGTGTTTCAAGAGGTACTGTATCGAAGATTTATTCCGCATATTTGAAAAGCGGAAAAACATCATCTGCTAAATCACAGCGTGGACGAAAGTGTGTGCTGAGTGATCGTGACAGACGATAATTAAGGGCAATTGTGACGAAAAATAAGAAGACTACAGCTGCAAAAGTTACTGCTGAAATGAATGTTGTGTTACAGAACCCTGTGAGTACCAAAACAATTAGAAGGGAGCTTCATAAACAGGGAATTTCTGGCCGTGCTGCAATTGAGAAGCCACTCATCAGTGATGCTAATGCCCGTAACAGGAAAAGGTGGTGTTAAGTCATAAAGTCTGGACTATAGGGCAGTGGAAGCGTGTAATATGGTCTGACGAGTCTTCTTTCACATTGTTTCCCACTTCTGGCCGAGTTTACGTCTGGAGAACGCCATCTCAAGCCTATAATACAGACTGCTTGTTGCCAAGAGTGAAACATGGCGGGGGTTCTGTTATGGTTTGGGCAGCCATATCGTGGTTCTCTGCTGGCCCCATGATAACTGTGTCAGGGCACATGACTGCCAAGACTTATGTGAACATTTTGGCAGATCAAGTTCATCCCATGGTACAAACTTTGTTCCCCGATGGTGATGGTGTCTTCCAAGACGACAAAGCCCCTGTTCACACTGCTCACATTGTCCAGGACTGGTTTTCTGAGCACGAGGAGGATTTGTCCCATCTCCCCTGGCCACCACAGTCACCAGACCTGAATATTATCGAACCTTTGTGGTCTACATTGGAACGGAAAGTGCGTTCTCGTTATCCACCGCCAACATCGTTATCTGAACTTGCCACCGTTTTGCAGGAATAATGGTATAATATTCCCTTGGCACACATACAGGAACTGTATTTATCCATTCCGAGAAGACTGCAAGCTGTTTTGGATGCCAACGGGTTTCCTACACCATATTAAGCAAAGAAACATGTTTTTTAAAAGGTGTTTCCATATTTTTGTCCAACCCCTGTATATATATATATATATATTGTGTGTGTGTGGTAATATTCAATAGTTAGTTCTTTAGGAGAGTTGCTTATAATCACAGACCTTTTCATAGTGTTCACACTTACATGCATGTAATGATTAGATAAAATATCTGCTCCGTCTGATGCATCATATTAATCATTTTATGGCTCCCGTCTACCGGCCATTTTGATTTAAAGGACGTTATGTTAATCCTATGGAATTTCTATTACCACTCTCAAATCTATATTATTTTATCTATTTAAATGCGAAAAAGTGTATCCGAAAGAGAAAAAAATAACGAGGAATTATGCGGAATTACATTTTCTCCGCGACTTTCAGAAATATCTCAGAATATCTTTTATAGATAACAAAATCCACAAATGAATCATTAAAATTCTAATAAAATATTTTTAAGAATTGGAGAGAAAATTTTATTCCGTGGAAACCTTCATTACTCTCGGGAGCACTTTTTTGCTTTCAAATCAATATAATAATATAGATTTGAGTTCAGTAGTACAAATTCCGTAGGATTAACATTAAGTCCACGAAATCAAAATGGCCGGTAGACGGAAGCCTTAAACTACGCATTTAACTGAAAGCAACCTCAAGATATTCATCAAAATCAAGAAATTAATTTGTTATCAAAAATGCTGCGTAAAGGTCTAGTAATAATTCAGATTGAGAGACAGATATATTTACCAAACGATAAATAAAGATAAATTATTAATAATTATCTTGAAATGCATATTTTTTACCGTATGATTAATAATTACGCCTTCATAGCATAAAAAGTGCGAAATAAATTTTGGTGTCACTACGAAAATCTATTAACATTACCAGCTGTGTCGTTTAATTTGATTCAATTAATTGCTCATTTTTAAGTGATAAAAAATGTGATTATTTCAAAAATAAAATGTATATTTTTTTCTATTTTACTTTACAAAAAATGGCCTCACTTACGCCTTACAAGAAGGTATACTTTTGAGTGATTCACTTATGTTTACAGTTGATTAAATATGAGAGTGTAATAGATGTATAATTAAGATCGAAATCTACCAAGCATGAAATTAATGGAAAATATCTTAAAACAGGTTTAAAATCCAATTCAAACTCACTAATGTGATTTTTAAAATGAGTTCTTAAGGCCACAGAAAAATTAATTGCATGTATTAAGTTGATTAATATTAAACTTTAATAAAAAAAAAATAGTTCCAGACAGTTATTTAATGAAGTATTTTCACTCGATAAAAATTGAATAACTAAATAAAACTTAAGTTGTGATATTACATTTTAAACATAAATAGGGAAAATTTTGCTATATTTATTTGAGATAGCTCTCCAAATAGATTTGAATAACATCGTTTCCAAAAATTATGCATAATATTCTTTATAAAATAGTTCTGATCACTTTTTTTGAGTTATTTGATTTTGGAAGATATCATTGCTTGTCAGATATCAGAAATCAAATATGATTATTTCTAAGGTATAATAAATTGATCTTATATTATTACTTCACGACATTGAGTGTCCATGGTGATTGAGTGGTGTGAAGACAGCATTAATTGAGTTTTGCCTCGCTAGATGGCTGCACGAGTCTCTCCATACTTGGTTGTAGACAGTTAAGAAAGTGATCAAAAATATTCAAAAATCAATATTAATTAGTTATTGTATAGTAATAAATACAATAGATACACAACAGTAATGAAAATAATCATTATTAATTCCTAAACTTCAGTTGTTAATTTAATTTCAGTATTTTTGTATATTAATATTTTTTATTAAATTATGATCATACTTTTAACTGTAAAACGAACTGTGATATTTGGATAAAAACGTGGCGATTAAACCACTTTGCTTGTAGAATTCAAATATGTGGCCGTGTATCTGATCTCGGGCAAATAATATTTCATAATGATCCGGAACCGGTCAAAGAATAATCTCCATTTCTTTTTTTACATCACGCAACCTAATTAAATTAAATCTAACACATGGATCAATAAGTCCCGAGACTAACATTGAAAACAACATTTTTTTTGCAAAAATTTTTTTTATTCATCAACATAATCACCTTTTAGGGTGATACAATCGTTCCAACGCTTTTCCAATTTTTCAATACCATGTTTATAAAAAAATTATCTTTCGCTTCAAAATAAGCTTCAGTTTCAGCGATGACCTCCTCATTTGAGTCAAATCTTTTTCCCTGGAGCATTTTTTTTTAAGATCAGCAAAGAGCCAGTAGTCACTGGGGGCTAAATCTGGCGAGTATGGGGGGTGGGGAAGCAGATCAAAGCCCAATTCGTTCAATTTTGCCATTGTTTTCATCGACTTGTGGCAGGGTGCATTGTCTTGGTGAAAAAGGATTTTTTTTTCTCTGCATGTGCGGTCGTTCTCTATCAGAAGTCACAAAAATCGTGACCGATGGGAAAGAATAAGTGGTCATGACCGCGAGCTAGTGAGCTGCATGTTGGAGTCCTTATTCCAACCATCGTGCAGAGAAGGTAACACACGTTAAATCTTAAGCAGGTCAAATTCCTTTCAGTTCTATTTTGTGAAAGTTAGGGGAGAAAGTTCAAACTCCGGTGACATCCTCGTCATTACAAAATTACCAATAACCTTCGAGTTGCTTCTAATAGTGGCATTACTAAGACAATCAACTGTTAATTCTAAATATAGATTAAAAGGTTTTTATTCAGCTTTTATATCCTATTGATAGTTTTCTATGTGATGTATAAAAAGTAAATAGTAAACTAATAAGAGGAAAATGTTTTAGTAATAGTCAATTAATTTTGAAGCGAAATGGATAAAAATCTTCTTTTCAAACTTCAGATCGACGATGTTAGAAGTAAATGTTTCAATGTGGCAATACGCAAATATTATTATCGCTTGCGGTCAGCAAGAAGCGGCGTGGCTATCGGGTAATGCTTCTACATGTTGTTGCGCAACCGTTTTTAAACTTCCATTTCTTCCAGAAAAATGAGTGGAAACAATTGATCCCATGTCACTTCTTATTTTTTTGCAATCCTACAAATAACTTGCCTAACGAATAGAGGAACTTTTGGTGCTAAGGTTGATTAGGTAACCGATCTTGAAAGTGATGAAGCGCTCAATTCGAATTAAATAGCTTACTTGTTAAATTACTATTTAAGCATTAAACACGATCAAAAATAAGTATTACGGTTTAAGAGACAGCACGCAATTTACAAACAATGGTCTAAAATGGAATTGAACACACAACATAAGAGCGTAATGAACGTAGTGTTACGTGGTCCCTACGAGCATGGAACAATGTTTTTTTTCTTTAATTTAAGATAGTCCCTATTGGACTCTTTATATTTACAAATTTTATGGAATGTAGTCGGATCTTTCAGGAGGAAAAGACGCTTTCCTTCTCTTTGTGGTGACTCTTCATCCCTTCCGGAGACACATTTAAAAGAAAAGTTCGCCAAGATTTGGCACATTCACTCGCATACATTCGAAGAGACAGACGTCACACTCGAAGAGACACACATACAAGCACATACCCAACTTGCAATACTACACGAATCAAACATCTGCATTGAGAGCACCACCTAACAACCTAAAGGTATGCACGATTACGTAACTGTTAACTCTTATTTTATTTACTTCAATAAATTTAGTGAAAACATCAAATGAAGGCCTTTGAAAAAGTTGTCATCCTCATTGTATTCAATTCTCGTCTATATGATCGGAGCTTTTTCTTACATACTGTCTACTCCCTTTGACCTTTTTAATCTCCAAAAATTCATAACTTAAAATAATCAATAAAATCAGATAAGTTTCGTTTCAGATTAAGTCTTACCCGAACAGTAATGCGGCCGCTTTCTGGCAATGAGCAAGAGTGTTCAGATGATGACATTTGCATATTGCCACATTGAAATATTTGAGGGTAAATTTGAGGTTAATCTGAGAATAAAAAAACGAACATTTTTAGGCACTTCGTATCAAAATTCGTTGACCCTTACTAAACCACATTCCTTGGAAACAAAAGAGGAAGTAAGTTCTTGTGAAAGAGAATGAGTAAAATGTAGACTAAGTTAAGTAATCTGCAGTTACATATTATCGAAACGTTAAGAAATAACTCAGAAAGAGAACGAGCAAATGCAGACTGCTATAATCCGTATTACATATTATCGAAACGTTAAGAAATAACGGTAAGGTTTTATTCCTTAAGTCTTCTGTCATAATAAAATATAAAGTACCAAAAGAGTATCAAAGAATATATTTTTATTTTGAACTCTTAAATATTGTAAGAGATTTTGAAAAGTTAAGAGCAAGCGAAGCTTTTTTTTCTCCCCAAAAGTGTCTGCATTTATATTATCCTACACAGTTCTACAAAGATTTAATTTTTATAATCCTGTTTTTGTCTTCAAATTTATTTGTCCTTGAAGCTAATTGCTCCTTAGATAAGCTCGTGAAATTCTAATTTATTAATGCATTCGAAATACAAATATTTATAAAAACTAGGCAAATTGAAAATTGAGTTATTAATACTAGCATCAATTCAGACGGGATATTAAAAGTTTTTTTTTTTTAGCCATGTTTATCTTCACTGTTTTCAGCTCATGAAAAATTAAAGCAATAAATGAAGGAAATTATGAGACATTTTTGAGTAATGGTTGTAAAAGCTAGATTTTTTTAAAAAAGTTTTGTACATTTACATTTTAGTACTTTTATGTATCAAATATTTTAAATATAATTTTCTATATGCTATGTTTGTTAAAACATGTTTTCTGAAATCAGCTCATTCATAAAAAAAATTCTTTCAGGAAATATGACATTTTTAAAACAATGTCATTCTTGCTATATATAGCTTTTCAATAAAATATCTATGGATTTTTATAAAAGGTTTAACATGTAATAAGTTCATCAATTTCACAAATTTAATGTCATACAAAAATTTAAGTCAACAATTCATGGTAATATTAAATTATTAAATATGTTTTCTTTGTTTCCTTTCTTCAGTATATCAAGAATGAAACTAAATTAAGAAAGGAAGTATTTCGAATATTTTTAGAACCATGTGATGTGAAATGGGAGCTCCACATTTGATTCAGAAATATGCTTTGAAAAACATTTTTTTCCGTGGGGAAAAGGATAATGTTTTAGAAGTATGTATATCCACAGCTTCAAATGCTTCCTCATATTTTTCAACATCATACTGTTAGAGCCATATATATATATTTATATAATCATGGCTTCATTTACTGAAGAAATATATTTTATAAAACATTTTCTCCGGGGGGAAAAGATAAATTTTAAATTCCTACTATTAGCTCACAATCTCCCTATATATTTCTTGTTCAAATTTTCAATCGTTAATAAAATACTTTTTATTCATCCCCTCAAGTTCAAATACATTTTTTAAAACTTGTAGTGGATGATACTCGATGTTAATACAGTTTTTTCAAATATTAATTCACTTAAATTTAATTGGTGAAAATGTAGTTTAGCCAAAATCACTTAGCGCTATTTCAAAAATTGCCAAACTCGGCAATTTTTTTTACTGAACGTTAAGTCCTCAAAACGGTCCAGGGTAGCCACATTTGGCGAAATACCGCCAAATATTTCCTGTCGCCAAGGGTGGTTGGGCTAAACTGCATTCCAATCGTTTAATTTACCGGATTAATTAAGAAACAAACTAATGCTTCTACTATATCATTTATTTTGCAATGGTAAAGTTGGTAGAGCGTCGGCGTAGAATCTTGATGCCTTCGAATCGAAGCATAAAATTTTTTTATTTGGTTTTCAAATAATTAATTTTAGTGTTATAAAGGAGAAAAAAAATTATTTTATCAACCAGTAATTAATCGAGTATAACCAAGTAATTAATCGAGTATAACCAAGTAATTAATCGAGTATAACCGAGTAATTAATCAACCAGTATTACCGAGTAATTTATCAACCAGTTAAGCTAAGCATCACAGATTTTTTTGTAAGGGAAATCTTCAATATTTTATATCAAATTTCTGAATATGAACTGTTTGCAACATATTTCTAATAGTTTGCCATCGATCATTCCAGATAAATGCTAAATTAACAAAAAATACTGTGCTGATCAGGAAAAGTGCGTATTAAAATATTATCACCTACCAAGAACCGCTACAAGCAAGAGTTACTCGCGGTCGGTGTTTCTCTGGGCATGCGTGAGGCATAGAACACGCCACGCCCCCCGGTATATGATCTAATTACACCTTACGGCTTTTTACATTTATCATCGATAGAGACGAGAACATTTTTGGTTAATAAATTACGCCAACGACCTTTTCCATGAACTCTGTTGCTGACAGAAGCTAGAAAAGAAGAACGGTTGGCAATTTTTCCATGTAGCATTTTTAATCTTGTTGGAATATTACATGGAAGGGGTTGAGAAAAATATAGACGGAAAAAAAATTGTTTTCTATCACGAAAAATATGACAAATGTAGAGTTTCGCCATTTTTTTTTTTTTTTTCCCTTTGGTAAATTGTTAATGCAATGCTGCAAACCGATTTTGCGTTGTTATCTGTTTACACAAGAATATTACTGTATTTATTGCTGCTTGCTTGTTCTTTTTTGAAATTTAAACTAACTGATGAGGAAGTAATGAAATATGCTAACAAAAAAATAAGAGTTTTAAGATCTCTCATTCCTTGTTTTTTACTTTTAAACTGCCGCTCTGTTTGATGAATAACATATTGCTCTGATTTTTGAATAATGCTCCTGTTCTATTTAATGCTATGCGTAAAAAAATTTATTGAAGAAAATGTTTGGAAACAGTTGTAGATTTTTGCCTTATATAGTATTGTAGATTCTTTCTCGACTATCGTATTTATTAAATGAATTAATTAAAGAGATTATTATACCCATTGAGGGAACTAATTTTTCTTTTAAAGTAAAATTTACTCATTAAAGTTTTAAAAAAAATTCGTCATTAATGCAAAAGTTCTATACGAGATGTGGCTATTAAACAACGAGACTGACACTATAAAATATTTTATTTTTGTGTCATATATAATTACTTATTATCACCTTCAATGTCTTCCTCTGTCCCTAACAAGCTCCATACGAATCTTCCATTTTTCGAAACAATGTTGGAAGTCTTCTGTCAGCTCCTTTAGAACGCCGACACTTTCTTTTTCACAGCTTCAGTGGACTCAAATTTTGTTCTTTTTAATCCAGATTTCATATTAGGAAACAGATAGAAGTCAAGATTTAGTGAATAAGGCGGATGGTCTAACACTGAGATGCTGCACTTGACTAGAAACTTCTTGACAGATAATGTGGAATCATCCAACGAATTGTATTGGTGAAAAAATTTGCCTTACGGATTCTTTGTCAATTCTTGTAGCCTCGGCAATAGCAGGGATACTTAATGGAAGATCAGATCGAACCAGATTATCGAATTTTTCGACAGTGTCATTCGTTTTTGACTTGGAAGGGCGACCCGACCCTGAATCATCTTCAACGTCTTCTCGGCTTTCTTGAAAACCTTTAAACAACTCTAAAACATGTGCACGTAATGAACACTCATTACGATACGCTTCTTTCAATAAATTATAAATTTCAGAAGAGGTTTTTCCAAGTTTCAAGTGAAATTTCACAACAATTCGTTGTCCATTTATCATTTTCCCGACGAAACAAAAAAAATAACTCCAGTGCGCACGAAAGCTACGGGTGTACTAATTTGTTTATAGAAGCGAGAGGCACTGCATGCGAAAGAGAAGGCTTCACGCTAAGCAGCTGTCAGTCGTTGGCGTTTGGTGCACACATACTTCTTCTGTAGCAACGTCATTCTCGTTTTTCACCCCCCCCCACACACACACACTTCGTATAATCCATAAAATAGCGTATTAGAATATTTTCAATCAAATTTCTTTGAAATGCGAAAATCACAGTTTCGATAGATTGAATGTGTTCTAATACTTAATTTTTTTAAAAAAAAAATATTAGACAATTAGTTTCTTTAATATTTAAATTAAAATCTTATGATTAAAGTTGGTAAGTAATGAATAGTAAGTAAATGACCAAACTAAGTCCGAAATCTTTTCCTACACCAGAAAGGCGCTTTTAGAAAAACTACTTGCAAATAATTTATAGATCGTAGAAATTGTCCAGGAATTTCAAAAAAGCAAAAATGCTAATGATTGTCAGATGCAATCTAATTTAATGCGATTTTTAAAATCTAAATGTCTTGTACTTCGCCATTAATTTTGTGCATTCAAGCTACTTGCGAGACAATATCTCTTCATGCATCAATTCGACGTATATCCAATATATTTTTCATAAGCTTAAATGTTTTTAAGGTAATCACTTTAATTGTGGCTGCCCCCCCCCCCCCACTCCACTTAAACCAAGTATCCTAACAATTCCCGTACTGACGATTGAATTTATCAATCAGAAATATTGAATTTTAAAATATTTACTTTTTATGCTAAAGGTGAAAAGTGCTTCTAACATAACAAAGAAGACATTTTAGAACTTACATTTTCCACAAATGTTCAAAGCTGAACTCGTTTGCGCAACTTTTGAGAAAAACGTTTCAGGATACTGGAAATGACTTCTAGTATCCTTTGAGAAATGTCAATTATCAGATTATCGATTGTTTGGGAATTATTTCCTTAAAGTTTGTACTTGTGAAATATTCTCTCAGAAAAAAGTCAGGGAATGCTGAAATCAGTTGAATGAGGTTGTTTTTTATTCGAAGAAGAGGGGGCAGTGTGTCATGCAAGTAATGAAACTATGGGCGTGCTTCTAGAATTTTAAGCAATTGATTCATTTAAAAAAATGTTTTTGACCACCATTTCCCAGATCTGAGTATTCTCTGATTTTTTTGCCTGAGCGGATATTTAAAGGACACAGTTTATGAAAATAATCTCCAGGCTGCAGACGATATGAAAACTACACTTACCTATTCCCAGCATCTTGAAACGTTTTTTCTAAATATGCGAAAAGGAGTTCAGCTTTTCCTCCAAGACAGGGCGGACATTTTGAACATTCGTTGTAAAGGTAAATGGAATGGGTTTTTTTTTTTCCCCTTTATGGTAGAAGCTCTTTTCTTCATTATGAAGAAAACAAATGTTTTAAAATTGTTGTTTTTGTATAATACAATATACGAAACTCATGGGTGAGGATTTAAGAGGTGATAAAAAAAAACATCTAAATGAGCCATTTTTATCATACAATGGATGGGTGGAGAAGAAGCGATGAACCACTAGACGGCGCTTTAATAGATTGACTTGATTTGGTTTTATTAACGATGCACTAGAAGCAACATGAGGGCTATTGGTGACGGATCTCGCATTTGTGAGCCTCGGTCAAGCGACGAGGACGATATCTGAGATGGCAATCCCCTCTTCTAACTTCCACACCACGTGAACGGGAGGACATTGGGCCTTGACAGGTTTAACGTGCATCAGACCCGGCAACACGGCGTGTCTTTAGTGGCATCATGACTCGAACCCACTACTCAAGTGGGGTTCCAACTCAAGTGTTGATTCATCATTCGAGCGTAATTCAAAATTACAAGATATATTGGCTATGTTGGTGTGCCTTTTAATTGCGTCATTGCTGCTAAATCTTCATCTGATATCATCTTCCCCCATCATTATATACTGTGATATAATAAAATACATTGAAGCGGCTATCACGTATAACCTTCTGTTTCTCACTGGCATTCATTATTGTGCAGAACAGTGGTTTTCAACCGGTGATATACGTAGGTAGGGAGACCTCAACCACCCCTCCGGCCTGGGAAGCCGTTAACGGTTATGACAGCCACAGTTGAATAAGAAAACAAAATAATTTAAAAATATTCAAAAGTAGATAGAGGTTTTTAAAAGCGTCTCAAAGGGGTTAAACTTCAAAATTTTTGATTTTTTGATGCATGTGCGTGTGTGTGTGTGTGTGTGTGTGTGTGTGTGTGTTATTTCCAGGTTGCCACTAAAGTCCCTTTCAATTCTACAGGGAGGGGATGTATAACAATTGCAATCAATTGCAGTAATGGCTGACAAAATCGAAAAAACAACCTTCTGTACAAACTCTTCGTATCATCACGATGATACTGGAGGGGGAGTATTGCAGCGACTCAAAAGGCCTTACTCAACCAGCCCGATGAGATATTTTTTCGGCTTGATTGGTAGGCCCGTCAACTTCGGACCCCTTGGTTCAGGGTTCGAATCAATGCTGCCGCTTCTCGATCGCCGTAGATATTTCAAAAACTGTTATACACTTAAAATTTTATATATATAGTAAGTATAATACACACTCTTTAAACTATATCTAAATTTAGTGTCATATATGTATTTCTTATTTTGGAAAAGTAATATATATATATATATATATATATATATATATATATATATATATATAAGCCACCCAAGAGGCTATTGTTTTAGTTGTATCACTTTTGGCGTACCAGATCACTTTTCAATTTTTTATCGTTTGTTTTAATATAGGAAAAATTTGCTGTTTTTCATTTCTCGATACTTCATCGTTTACTTTAATTTTTATATTTAATCGAGTAATTTAATAATAAAAAAAGCGCACCTTGGTTGACTAAATCTGTTCTTTGCAAAATTTTGCATATAACTTTTTATTCATTATTATTATCTTGAAACTTTTAAGAGTTAGAAATACTTTATTTTTTTTTAAATTTTTTCAAAACGTTCATTTCATTTGAAATCGGTATACATTAAAGAAGATATATTTTACTTTATAAAATCCACTTACTGCAAGGCAAGTCATTGGAACTATTCGTGCTCAAAATATCTCACGCGCAGTGAAACCCACTCAAATTTCCTGAAAGAAAATGTTAGTATATTCATGGGCTCATAACATAAAGAATTAAGAATGTATTTTAATCATTTTACATGTTTTAGGAAATCCATTCATTTATAAAGCATGAGTAAAAATATCAAAGAAATTAATTTTAATTTCAATGAATTAGAGCTAGACGAAAATTATCTACTTTTTCAGAGTAACTAGTCGCGAGAAACCTAACACTCCTGAGACCCCATAAAATTGACATTTGTAACATCGTCTATTCCTGAAAAGGAGAAATTGAGCTGAAGCTTGCATCAGATACCTTTGAGAACCTCTTCATCGGCGGTTTGGTAAACCTAGAAAGTTTTTTGTAGGCTTATCGAGGTGGCGAATACTGTGAACTTTCTGGAAGCGTCCTAATGTTCTTGTATTTGTTGCAGTTTGCTAGTACTGAGCTTGTAGAAAGGACATTTTTTTTTTCCGTATACATACGTAAAAAGTAAATACAGAAGCAAATTAAACGCAACTCCGTATTTGAGATTGTATTTATCCTCTTTTGATTCACAATATTTATCTTCTGTTAATTTCTCAAACTTTTGTGTTTCGAAGCAGTTTTAAATATCCCATTAATTTTTCTTTTCCGAATATTTGTGTTATTTTGTTTTCTTACTTTAAAAATGAAAAATACTGATTGTACGTGAAGTGATGTCTGGAATACTATAGAAGGTTTGCAGAAAGAAAAAGTATAGAAACCGCTGGTGTAGAAGACACGACGTCATTTAAACGTGTCTGCGACATCATTAAACGTGTAATCATTGCATTTGTCCTTGCACTGTAAGACGCCGAATGTTCTGCTTTTAACTCGGCTCATTTTATATAAACACTTTAAATCTTACACGGTATCTTTAATTGGTTCGGTTAGGAAAAACTCCCGCCAAAAATATTCATTTTTACATGACTTTAGGCTTATTTCATATATTTAAATTCATAGCAAACAAATTTTTATTCTATGTTTTTCCCAAATTTTAACTTTTCAGTTGTTATATTTAACTGAATGAAAATTCTTCAACTTGTGTTCGACACAATATGTCTAATGAGGACTCAGGGTCAGAAATTTTCTTCAGCCAACCTTTTGATCGGACAAAAATAGGTCAATGGAAACGTACAATAGACAGTTAACCTTCACGATTAAACTAGATATGTGACAGATCTTGAAAAACGAATTGTTATAAACTATGTTCTTTCACAGAAAATACTTGTGTGGAGACTGTTTACTGCCTGATTTACTGACGATGACAATTCGAGTTTAAAGATGAATATATACAATAGCGAAATATGAACCTCTTCTCATCGGGCAATTACGTTACGCTCAACTTTTTTTGGACGAACCGCGTCTACTCCATTCCTGCCTCATCAGTCATACTTCAGACCCTCGGCTTGTGTTGTTTTATCTCTTCCTCCTTCCTCTGGGGTTCGTATGATACACCTATACTCTCCATTGACGTCCTCTGGATGGGAGAAAGGGGGTCATCACTGTAGTAACTCACTCCGTCCGATCCAAATAGGGATAGAAGAGGATCGCTCCAACATTTATTTCGTGGAATTGCGGAAAGATTCGATTAAAAAAATTTCAAATGGGAACACACACTTCGTGTCGATTTATCGTCGTTAAGATTAAGAAACACAGTTAAGTTATAATAATAAGTCGAAAATCTGTAACCACTCTATTCAGACTTGAATAAAAAATATCAAAATAAATCAATGATGTGGAGTGATTAACGAATCGGGTCATTTACCAAACATTGAAATGAAGAGTTCAATTTATTTGGGGAACTCTAAACAATCAACTACAAACCACTGGATCCAACACAAGTAGACTTCTGGAGACGGGTTCCGCGATTCAAGTATACACGCGTTGCATATCGCTTCACAATTGTTTAATTAATGTAGTGTTTCTATGAATATCTCTAATTCTTCTGTCTCCTTTTCCCAATTCATTACGTTGCCTCTTATATAATAAGGTTAATTTACCTTTTCCATGATTTTTCCTAAAATCGAGACTTTCACACCAAACATCGTAATGAAGTGGTCCCAAAGTTTAGTTAAAGGTAAATGAGTATTGAAGCCCATTATATGTATATATATATATATGTATGTATATATATATATATATATATATATATATATATATATATATATATATTGTTATATATGTGTGTGTGTGTGTATTGATTTAACTTAATTCCCATTAATTACTCACTTAAATAATTTAATTTACTAAATTTTCCCATTCTCTCCTTTAAACGATAATGTTCATTCGTATTTCCTGATACAATTCCTATTCTTTTTAATTAATTCATCACGCTTTCTAATAAATTGCTGACAATGCTCTCTTCCCATCGGAACAAACTTGTAGGTATGATCCCTACCAGACTTTGGGTCTATACTTATCTTCCCTGGAAGTCCCTCCATTCAGATAGTTTGGACTCTGACGTTTAATTGAATTTTCCCTCATAAAAATAGCAAAACACAGTAAAATACCCTCTCTTCTTATTGCTCTTCATATTGCTCCTCTCTTACGATCGTCCTCTCTCTCTCTCTGTTGATCATTTGAGATTTGTATGGTAACTTCGTTTCGGCCAGGTGGCCGAAGCCCGACTAAAGTCTGCTACAATATGGAAATAAAAGTATTTCGGAATATGTGGAATTTCGGCCATATGTGGAATGATTCATTACTATTGACAAACATTAAAGTAAATACGTTCCATTTAGTCGACAGGATCGTGTGTGTGTGTGTGTGTGTGTGTGTGACTTGTATTATTTAAGCAGAGCAAATGATGGCCATCAGTCTATGTGTAAAACTTAAGTTATGAAGCTTTAAACTCACAGCAGCACAATTTAATGACGGACAATAGCAATACACAACGTTACAACGGTACGATTTAAGTACATCTAAAGTAAGAACAGAACCGCAACAAAAAATGACGTCATTCGCTTGATGCTGATTGGTTGGAGAGGGGATGCCATTCGCAACAAGTTATAAAGAAGGAATTAATTAAAAATTTAACTTCGGTCTTTATTTTTTCTTTCCTTCTTTTTCTCCTAATAAGGAATTATTTCAAAAAAGTGTATAGAATTCTACATACCCATAAACAAATGTAGATAAAAGTTTTGCTAGTTAGTTATTCAAATAAATCATTATTGATTAAAGATATTTATAACACATCAGTAAAAAAAATTGAGAAAAGCAAACATCCTTTCATAATTTATAGAAACAAACCATAAAATGAACACGATAGAGAAATATAAAATTTAATGTTTTAATTAGAAATAAATGCTTCTTGGAAAGTAGTGTTATAAGTGTGAGATGTATATTAAACTAAAAATACAAATTATTTCTGTAAAATTGATGGCTCAAAATTCTTTTCCTATTCTATCAATTCAATTTCAGAAGTAAAAAAAAAACCTGTTAGAACAGGTTTTTTTTTTTTTTTTTCCTTCTGAAATTGAATTGAATCGAAATCCTTTTCTCAAGCAGAGAATGAAGATATAATTAATAATTCTTATAACATTATGACTTTTTTTTGTTGATTAATTACATTTTACACATATCTAATTTTTTTTTTTTTTTTTTTAATTTTAATTTTACTGTCAAGGATCTTTATTATATCATAATCTGCTTGCCAGTCTTATTCACAGTAGTACCACGACATTCAAGAGCTCAACTTACACAGAGCTCGAGATGTAACCTTTTTTTATATTCTATTCTTGCTTCCATAATATATACTTATTTTTGATGCTGTTTTTTCATAACAATGCAGATTGATTAATGCAAGCAAATTCTTCAAAAGTGTGAACATTCGGTATTTTATCGCACACTTTCCAAATATCCCACCACATTTATTTTTGGAGTGATTTTTAATGCAATTCATAAGGAATATTTCCGGAATTTTGTTCGACAATGCATCGCTTTAAATGCAGATAAATTCATCACCTTTTATAAACTAAAACCAATCTTTTCGTGGCGCCATCTGCTGGTTCTAAGAGCCTTCAAACTTCAACCGAATGCATATTTAAGATGCCTTGCAAATTAAACCCGAATAATTGTTAAGAACAGTGATAGTAATTAGGATGGGGGAGAGATTATTTCCTCTAGTTGGGGGGGGGGGGGATTAAATTTTTATTCAATTTCATCCGCCTGAAACTAGAATTGATAAACAAAGTATTTGTATAAACCCTGCTGTCTTATCACTCAATTATCTTTACTTTTTTTCTAGTTCCTTTAATTATTAAAAAATTTACTTAGCAGAAATATGCACAAAAGGTAATGCCATACATCGCAGCACTATTTTTAAACTCATACTTCGCAGTTAACAGTTTAACAAAGCACTACAGCAAATTATGGAAACTCGCGCAACAGGTGCAGCATGTGCTATGGGAAACGGTAACCAAGGTGGATGATTCTACGGAAGTCTATACCAGAAAAAAACAAAAACTAAAGCATTGTTTTAATACAAAGAGTCTGAGCATAGGACTCTAAGAGACTCATTTTACATTGTATATCTTTCTTTCAATAACATAATAAATTGTATTTTTCAAACACTATTAAATGTTGTTCAGCACAAGTAATCTATAAGATTTTTTTATTATTATTATTTTTCCTTGGATATTTTACAGTGTAATAGGATGTAAAATAAGGCCTCGAGTAAAATAACTGATCGAAGATACGCAATTAATGGTATTTTCTCTATGTTGAGAAAAAAAATTAGAAAGTATTTGTCTCCATATGCTTCAGGATATTCCAAACTATTTAGTAATTAAATATAAAATGGCAGAATTATAAAAGACAACGACAAAAAATTTAATTCTTATAGTTGAATACACGAACATATATTATGATGAGATTAATTTTAAGAATATTTTGATTCATATAAAAAAAATACTAACATTTTAAAATTATAATTAGGAAAACATGTAAATTTATTGAAAAAAATCGGACGTCGTCTTTTTTAAATATAATAATACTAAAGATTTCTACTCGTGTGTTAATGAATCTTGTAATTGTAAATAGACTATAATAAATTTTTAAATAAAAAAAACCAGCAGGTTATTATTGATAATTTAAAAATTGTTAAAGATACAAAAATTAAGAGGAATCATGAATAGAGAACAAAAGTTTTAGGCTCCTCATTTCAAAACATTAACTATTATATTGAGAAGCAAATCAATGACGATCTTGATAAATTTGTTTTAAATTATTCAATTGGTTATAGTCTACTAATTGAAGCCTTAAGGAAATATATGTACTGCATTAGTAAAGATATTGAACAAATGAATTTTAAAACTAATGAGAACACCTATTATAAAGATGTAAAAATTTCTTTTAAAAACCTCCCAAATGATTTCATTATAGGATATTTTGAAAGACCCTGGTGTGTAATCTGGGTTAGTAAAGCAAGCCAGTCCTAACATGATTATGATTAACAAAAATTTAAAAATAACTCTTTATTGAAATTACAAAAAGTGATAAAAGAATTATAGTTCTTTATAAGAAAATAAGTCATCAAATTAAGAATATAGAATTTCACTATGTATATTAAACTTCTGAGCTCTTAAAGATACCCATAAAATTTCACACAGTAATTAATGGTTATAATATCGTACATAAATTTCAGGATTTTGTAAAATATTACAAAATATCATTGATAATTTTAAAAAGGTTAATGTTATCAAAAACTGTTATTATATTGTTAACCATATGAAAAAAACAAAGCATAT
The DNA here is from genome assembly GCA_019974015.1 of Nephila pilipes. Classification (NCBI taxonomy): domain Eukaryota; kingdom Metazoa; phylum Arthropoda; class Arachnida; order Araneae; family Nephilidae; genus Nephila; species Nephila pilipes. The sequence goes on from BMAW01032964.1 coordinate 20,164, forward strand.
TAATTCATCTATAATTGTGATTTTGAAAATCTTTTTTTATATTATAAATAATGAGGATCTTATGAAAGTTCTTATAATTGAAAAAAAATTATGTTAATAAATGTATTTTCACATGCAAAATGAAATTACTTAGTTAACTTTTATTTTGAAAAGAAAATTAAATTTAAAAATAAAATAAAATTTATCTTGATTATAAAACGTACATATAAAAAAAGGTAAGTATACGGCAAGGTGATCTAGCTAGTAATAGTTTAGCTAATATTTTCACTTATAAAATTATGTATATTATTATAATTTATAATTTTATATGTTTAGATATATAGATGTTACCTTATGATGCTCCAAAATAATTGTAATATGAATGTTAAACCTAAATTATAACTTTTAGTTTGAATAAGGTATCTTTTTGGAGTAGTATTATTTGCATATCAACTACTAGAAATATTGTACATAATTAAATAAAATAAATAAATACGTAATAATAAATTAGTTACAAGTTCATTTGTTAATTATAATTTAATTAAATTTTTTACAGAATTTTTTTGCAAGCTAATTTTCCTATACATTTTCTAAGAACCAATTTAAAACTTAAAAGCTGTCAAAATAAAATAAATTACTTTTACTGATAATTTTTAAATATTCAGTTATGTATTTTGCTTATAAATTCAGATATTTTTTTTAATAATTTTTAATAATTTGTGTTCTCTATAACAAAAAGAATTGAACTTATAAATTAGATCTTAAGGTTGCTAATGCAAATATAGAAAAGGAGGCTGAGTTTTTGGAACATGGAGATAAGATTTATATGAAAACTAGATTTATTTTAAAATAAAAAATGTTTAGATTATACCTTTCAATGTAATAATTTAGGTAAATGCATTAATGATTATATTAATAATAAAAATTATATTCTCCACTATTCTGACAACAGGAATACATATATAAATAATAATTTATTTTTTATTGTATGTCACAGTTCTAGATGCAAAATTTGTAAAATGGCCAGTAAAATTTAAGTTAACAAGAATTCTAAATTAACTTTTTGTAAGACTTTTATTGTATTTACCTCTTTTAAATAACAAAATTTGCAATTATAAATATATTAATCAAATTTCGAATTATATTAATATTAGAATTAATCAACATATGTTAACATAAAAAAAATTTTAATAAGTTCCAAGATAAAAAAAAATAAAATTGAAATGGGGCATTTTCATTTACATGGTTTCGATAATGTGGAAGTGAGTGCAATCAAAAGTGTTCCGAATATTAAAATTAATTGCAGTGGGAAAACTACTTTATTGAATAATATCAGACATTGTACCTGCATGGATTAAATGTTATGAATTTTAATAAAAATAAGTTACTTAATACCAACAAATAAGTTACTTAAAATTAAACAGATATTATAATGATAGAAAAATTGTCAAGTAGAAAAAATAACGTTTTAAAAGAAAGGGTAGTGAGAAGGAAATGCAAGAAAAAAATTAGGAGTAAGGAAGATATTAATAAAAAAAAACTATTGAGCTTAATAAATATGAGAAAGATGAGAATTGGCATATAGAAGTAGATGAAAGAGACCGAGAAAAGATGGCCTTCGTGACTTCAGATGATCTTTATGAATTTAAAGTCTTGTCGTTTGGGTTACGTAATGCCCCAGCTACGTTTGAAAGGCTGATGGACACAGTTCTTCGAGGCTTGAAATTGAATATTTGTCTTTGCTATCTAGATTATATCATTGTATATACAACTTCCGTCTATTAAACTTGCCAGAATAGTCCTGAGGTTACAAGAGTATGACATAATTATCATTTATAAAAGTGTCCACAAACATTCCAATGCCGATGCCCTGTCAAGAAAATTTCTCTCGAAAACATGAAGCGAAGACAGTAATGAAATTCTTTTTCGTACGGCTATAATGGATTACATAAAAAGAGCAATTGGAAAATAATCAGTTGAAATTTATAAATAAAATCTTTAAGGTAACGAATATCGAAGTTATTAAAGGAGGGCAGGTGCACTGTATAAAAGAAATTATAATCCTATGGGACAACAATGGCTATTGGTTGTATCAAAACATCTTCTACCAGATCTCTTTAAAGTTCTCCTTGATTCGCCAATTACCGGTCATCTCGGATTTTCTAAGACATAAGACCGAATAAGAAGAAAATACTATTGACCAGGACTTAATGGCAGTATTAGTTGGAATGTATCGCACTGCTGAGAGTGTCAAAGACAGAAAATTTTCCCTCAACTTCCAACAGGTCTACTTCAATCGATAAAGGCACTTGACGTTCCATTTGCCAAAATTGAAATTGATCTACTAGAACGCTTTCCCGTTATGTGAAATGGAAATAAGTGGGTAGTTTGAACAGATTACCTGAGGAGACTCACAGTTACAAAAGCATTAACAACTGCCGAAGTCATTGAAATGGCTTTCATTGTCGGAGAAATCAAATAGAAGTACGGGGCTCCTAGTGGTATGATAAGTGATCGAGGTCTTCCATTCTTATCAAAAATTGTGAAAGGTATTGATCAGTTGTGCCAAACTTCGCCTTTTCTGACGACTACTTATCATCCATAAACTAATGGTTTGACAAAAAGAATTAAATGGACTTAACGCATTTGTTGCCCATTTACATAAAGACAGAACAAAAGAATTAGAGCAATATTTTACCCTTTGTGACCTTCGCATATAATTAAGAAAAAACAAGATATGACATTAAAAAAAACCTTCTTTTTTATTCATGGAAGAGATATCCAGACTGATATCGACGTGATTCTCCCGAACAGTACAAAGATGACATGACAATTACATACATCTTATCACCACGGCTAACGAAACTAGACAAC
>BMAW01032965.1:0-69553 GCA_019974015.1 Nephila pilipes
AACTAGTTCGCTCTTTTTTTTATGGTAACGCATAAATTAATATTTTGGTTTTTGTCGGGGTTGTTTTTGTTATCAATTGAGTTTGTAAAAACGTAAATGTCTGATTTTGGGATTGAATGGACTTACGAAAGCAAGTTAATAGACATGGTAACTATAATACGCTTAAAGAGACAGGAGGCACATAAGAAAAAAAGGTGTATCCTATAATATGCAGAAAATAATTAAAGTGTCGTACATTTACATTACATAAAGTCTCAATGGTTTTACTATTGCTTTTTGTTTCTCTTTGAATATATACCAGGGTCTAAGTGTTAGTTACATTATCTAGAAAATATTTTCATTCAATTAATTAAATTTTTTTGCATCAAAATGAAAAAAAAAAGATACAAATAAAATTTTCTTTTATACATTTTTTAGAATTATAGCATGCAAATGTAATTTGTTATCTAGATCTCGGAACACTTTACACGAGAAGAAAAGCGAGACAGACAGAAAGACATAAAACTTTTCATAAGAATCGCAGAGACCATTTCATTTAATTAATCGGTTTTTTATGCATGAAATTCGCTATAATTAAGCCAGATAATACTACAAAGGGCTTAAAGATTTAATGATGCTTCAATGCATATTCTTATGAAATGCTACTTCATATTCCCGAATTCAAGTTCATAAGTATTATTTGATTAGCATTTTTAAATATGAGCTTGTAAAATTACATCATTCTAGTTATTTTCTTAGAATAATCTTAATAAATGGGACAATTATTTATTTCTACAGAAAATTAGAGTTTGCATAGTACAATATCTGTAACTTATGTTTAATTGTATGAATTAAAGTGTACCTGACTTGCAACGTGTACGCTCTTTGCATGTTTGAAACTACTATACATTAAGAGCTTTTCTGCGCATGAAATTTTCTTAAGATGTTGAAAATCTTCTTTTTCAGGTTTCTTCCCCTGAATTTTTGTGAAGTGTATAAATGTGAGAAAGGACAGGAATTGTTAGATCCAAGTTTAATAAAATTTTAATAGATATTTTGCAGAATTTATCAGGAAACCTCAGTTACAATGGTCGATAAAGTTTTCTTCTTTGCGAATTCTTTTTTACCATGATTGTATTTTGTAAAAAAGAATTAAACTGGTGTTCAAAATTAAGAGCGTTTGCATATTATGTCGAATTTCATGAAAATAATTGCTTAAAATTCATAATTTCATAATTAATTAATGAAAATAATTGCTTGAAATGTAAAAATACTTCTTGGAAACAAAGATGCAACTCTTGTACGTCGAATTCGCGAGCGTATAAGTATATTGAGGTGGAACTAGTAGAAAAACAGTATTTATAAGCGCCTCGCCAAACTCCATATTTAGTTCGCTAGCACATTTTATCCAAGTTCGTGGTGTTTTTTTGCAGCAATCGCTTAAATTAAAATTCAAGCAGTAAACCTGAGTAACCACCATTGTTTAAATGATGGAGTGAGGTGGTGAATTGTGGATAGGCTAAAAACAAGCTAGTCCCAAATCTATATTTGCAGAAAATTCGATTTAATCGTGTCCAATTTATGGAAAAAACTTGAGGATACCGGATCCGTCGAGAGAAAGTCTGGGCAAGGTCTTTGAAGAGCGTTGACGGCCAGATAAAGCCATTTGTCCATTACAGCGAGGCATAACAGGAATGGTACCGCTTCTCAAGTCCTTCATTAGTTGTGTGCAGCCCCAATAACCGATTTTTAAAATCGTGCAAAGATTGGGAGCATTTGTCTCGCAATCATCTGGATAAATATTCCTGATTCAAATATTCTTTTCCGAAATGTAGCTTCATATATATATATATCAGTTGGTTGTAGAACCACCATGGGCAGCGATGCTCGAAGCAAAGCGTCTAAACACAGAGTCATTGAAAATACGGATGAATGAAGAATGTTTCTCCATTCCCTATCAACCATTTGCCACAATTTGTCTTCTTAACGTTGCAATGGCGGGGTCTGCATATGAGGTCCAGTCATATCCCAAAAGTGTTCAATTGGCGAAATTCAGGAGAGACCGGAAGCCAGGGAAGCATCTATACACCTTGCAGAGCGCGTTGACTGATGAGAGCAGCATGCGGTTGGACATTATCCAGCTGATAAAGGGCTTTGAGCACTTCCCGAAAGTAGAGGAATGTCACCGGTCACAGCACATCATCCACGTATCGTTGGTGCGTCATAGTGCCCTAAATAAGAATTGGAGGTGGCCTGAAATCGTATTCAATTGCACCCCAAACCATGAATTCACGTTGTCGAGCAGTTAGCGATATTCCTCTTCAGGAATATCGCTAACTGCTCGATCATTGTATAAATCAACATTTTATAACATAACTGCTCGATCATTGTATATATCATTGTATAAATTTACAAATATATTTTAAAATTATGTACTAAGTGAGGTAAACTAAATATGAATGAAAACTAACCTCATATTCTAATCAATGAAGAATAGAAGTATAAGAAAATAAATTCTAATAATCCTTGTTGTAATCAATTCACCCTTTAAGCATTGTAGAACGAAACTAAAAAAAGGCTTGTTAGGCTTCAAAATTCTTAAAAATATAGCAAAGGGTAAATACATTTTTTTTTCTCTTTGTTTCAAATCTTTCATCGAATGCATCATATGTTAACTTTTGACATCATATTTCAATTAAAGACACAAAATAATATTATAAATAAAACATGACACCTTTGTTAACGGGTTAAAATATTTTTAAGAAATGAGGTATAAAAACATTATTTTATGTCATGTAAATGTAATATAAATTTTAATATTTCCTTTTGCTCTTCAGAATATAAAAGATGTTGGAAGTTGCTCTAGGCTGTATAAATTTCACACGCTAAAACGTTTATTTCAGTACATAAAATAAACTCATTTCAGAAAAACAAACATTTTTTTATTGATGACTGGAGAAAAAAATTTAGGAACTGTAACTATATTTCCCTAGAGAGTACTTAAAAATATGGTTTACTTTCATTTTAACTTTATTTTTAAGCAACAACAATATTTTTTTATTGCGTAGGCCTGTGGGAATAATATGTCAAAAAATTCTTGACTGTTTTTTGACAGAATTACATTATATTATATAACCCTTTATGGAGATGCAAAATATGCATATTTCCTCATGTATATGATTATGCTTAGTAAAACGAAAATCCGTAGTTTCTTTTAATGCATCGTAAAATTTTTCTTTTCTTTGTAATATGATGTCATAGAAGACGAGAAAGAAATAGAAAGTGGCACATCAAAAACAGTTAAAATCACATTTCCCATTACTGATATGATTTGAAATTCAATTATATTTTTGCTCACATAGGCATTTTATATGTGATAAATAATTTAGGAATTTTTTGTTATATGTTTTCGAGTAGTAATAAAATATGAGAAATATAGAAAGGTGTAAATGAAATATTTAAACTAAGCGTAATAATTATTAAATGTTTTTAATTGAGTTTATCTCTGAAGTTAGCGAATGCGTTTCAAAGGATTTTTTTTCCTTCTAGATTTATGTAAAACATCAATGATATTTTTATCTAAGAAATTTAAAAACAAAAACAGTTTCTATTAGACTGATTTTTTTTTATTTTAAAGTTCAATAATATTTCGTTTCACGAAAGATATAAAGAATGCAAAAATATTTATTCACTAAAATTATAAAAAAGTTTTTTAAAAAAAACCACATTTTAGTATATCGATATTATTTATATTATAAACTTTTGATAGGTATCATAAAAAAACTAGTTTCTGTTAAAAACTTTAGTTTTTAAAGGTATGAGGGTGAAACCGCTCTTGGATGTCTCAAATAAAAAAAAACCCAGGGATATTGTATTTTTGTTGATAAGCCTCAAATGTTACTGTTATTCATTTGAAACGCTTAGTAGAAAAGAAAATGATTGATTTAAATAGCTCTTGTTAAAAACAAAGATAATTAGATTTTTTTTTCTCGTGGAATTGATTAGGTCTTTTGAATTCTTTCCACACATTCTCAGTAAAGATCCATCGCTGTAGAATGTAAATTGGAATAATAGAGACCATATTAAGGAAAAACATGCAAAGTCGTGCACATTTATTCGGAGTATCCAGAATCCAATCTTGCGCGTGGGGGAGGAGGGGGAGAAAAAGTGATGAGACTGTTTAATTACTTTATTTTTAATTTCACTTAAAATTTATTTAATTATGAAACCAAACCAAATTCTTATAAACTAATTTCAGTATACTGTTCCATGCTTTGGATTGGAATAATGTATTTTTATAACGTTATTATTAATCAAACCATAACACTTCAGTGAATTATATTATAATAATATATGGTAATAAACCATAAATCAAAAATCAACAAAATTCTGAAAATCAACCACAGGAAAGAGAGGAAAGTAAATATAGAACAAATGTTAATCAAAATCAAATTAACTGCAAATAGCAAAATTATATATAAATATCATAGAAATTGTGAACCCCCCCCACCATAAAAACGTATTAATTAAGGAAAAATTTCCAAAAACATTGAGCGAAAGATAAGCATGTAAAAAGTAAAATGTAAAAAATACCAATGCCATCATAGATATTGTAGAAACTTTTTAAAGACAACGACCATCATCTGAAAGTAATAAATATACAACTATACAAAATTTATACATAAACCATAACAAAAATTAATACGTAAAACAATACAAAATTTATACATAAACCTACCTTATTATTTGTCTCCCACAAGGTTATAAGCTTTTAGGTTTTTAAAACAAAACTGAAAATAAAGCACATTTTTATGATTTTTAGTGATTACATTTCAATATTTTTTGAATTTCGAAAATGATAAGAATTAGTCAAGATTCAATTAATAGATTGAAAAATCAAATGTTATGCGTTAATATTGAGGTACTCCTTACAAGCCCTAATGTTTTAGTACATTTCGGAAAAATTTGAAAAAAATGTTTTTCTACGATTTTTTAAATGATTTTCAAGTTATAAAATCACTTATAAAAGTAAATGCATTATTCTTCATCAAGATCCGTCGAGTCCGTCCCAAAATACTTAAATTATTATTTTTTAATAATACTCAAATTTGTGTGTTGTGTGTGTGTGTTTCAGCTAAAACTAATTACACTTACAAAACATTTTGATTTAAGAACAATAAATATAATTTCCTTTTAAATTTCTATTGCTGATATGAGTGTATTGAACGTGTGAACAAGATGTTGTTTTTGAATTAATAGTAAGTATGGTGCAGTATGAGGAACGGAAAGGAATTTTGAATTAAAAAAAATAATAACATTACCGGAATGCGAATATTATTAACTTATAATGTTGAATTTTTGTACTCTTTTGGGGCTCTTAACTATAACTAATTATCAACTTAAAAATTTAACTTTCGTAAATTTGTTTTTATTTTCAACACACCCAAATATTGATTAACTGAGTAATGAAATACATGTTTCAGTTATTAAATTCTTCCCGTATCTGAAAATTACCAATTTGTTTAAAATTTACGGTTCGAATACAATTCTGGTTGAGAAATTAAAGTTTTTTCCTTTTTATAAAATGAAGATTCTTTATATTTTAATAATTTGTAAGCTAATAATAGGAATATTCAATGGTTGTACATCCATATATGTTTCCCTGATATTTACTGAACTTTCAGAAAGTACAACGAGTTTCAAATAGATGTTTTTCGGGTGCAATGAATGTATATTGAAAGCACATATTTTGAGAAAGCTTATTAGTTTATTTACCCTACAAAAAGAATATTTAACGAGGTATTATTTGTAGTTTATTTAGTTAAAATAATATCCATTAAAATTATTTATAGTTCATTTAGTTAATAAGAATATTCATTAAAATTATTTATGGTTTGTTTGATTAATAAGAATATATCCGATGAAATTATTTAAGGGTTTTTAAAAGATGATAATTAGAATATCCATTAGCTGAATTTATGACTGCTATTAAAAATTTCTTAAGCAATTCACATTATTTAAGAAAGATGTTATCAATAATATTAAATATTAACCTCTCTGCACTCGACGCATTAAGAATTATATCCTTTGATTCAAAATAGATGTATACTTTTTCCTTGTTTCAGATAGCTATTAACAGTGATATTGATGGTAATAATAGAAAAAAAAAAATCTGGGTAATAGTTTCAGCTATGGGATAGGAAGTAAAGTAAGAAACATCAAATTAAAGTAATAAAAATACAGTTAATTTGAATAAGATCTTATTGATTAAGCAGAACATGTGAATTAATATATGACATTTAAATATTGAAAGACACACGAAGGAAAGAGATGGCAATGACGTATAAGGACGATTCAATAAGTACCCGTGTTAGGAATAAGAAATGGAGCTTTAAGAATGAAATAATAGAATGGGGTAACTTCCTGTAGTATTATCCATTGATTATTTTTCCTTTTTCTGAGAAACTATGATTATGACACCTTTCGCTTCCCAAAAACTCATCGCTATAACTTTTTCAGCTATTGAGAACGTCTTCGCCTGCTTTCGAATATCTTCACAGGGAGCAACCCATCGTTTTGACACTTGTTGATTTTAGGCGCATTTTTATGAATTCGTCTACATTGACAGACCGACGCAGCAGCAATCAGACTTTGGGTGCGAACACCATCAAATTAAAACAAACCTATAAATCAGTGTCAAATTTACTTGGGAGATTTTAATAGATGGCAGCCCCCATAAACGCAATCTGTCTTCAAGATTAGGTATTTTTTTAACCAACCTCATTGATGAGAATAATTAAAAGAAATATTATCACTCAAAATAATTATCAAAAAGAAGACAAACCCCTTAAAAATGTTTTAAGGAACATACAACATATCATAGTAAATGTACATAAATATGCTTGTAAATTTTAATGAATGAGCTTATTTATGTTATTTACGACCAAATTTTAAATGCTTTTTGCGAATAAAGATTTTTAATGTTATCACCTGTTTATCACCATTTTTAACTTTATACAGATCTTATATTTGAATCGATACTCAAAAACAGCTAAATCCTATAATAAATACAATTCTTTAAAATAATTTTTTATAAATTCTTAAACTTTTTTTATTCAAAGTTATTTAGAATTTCACCACTTATTTATGCAACGCAAAATGTACTCTGATTAATTAAACTTTACTAACATACATTCATACGGAAGAAATAATTTAAGAAATATTTTATTCAGCAAAAAAAAAAGCTGTACCTTACATTTATAATATTCCTTATATTTGAAAAAAATGCACTCTAATTTATTGCTAATACATTATTCATATTAGAAATTATACTTTGTTAAACAGAACTACATAATAATGCAGACCAATAATGAATTCATAAGTAATATAGACTTCATCTCCACTAAGAATTCTGGAAAGAATGCATTATTTTTGTTTAAATGAGTGTAACATGACTGGGATACATTAATCATAATTTATAGGAAAAGACTTTTGAAAAAAGGTAAATGTTTTTTTTAAGATTCAACATCCTTTGTTTTAAATACTTGAAAACCAATCTAAGAAATACCTTTCAGACATATTGATTTTCAAGTTCAATCTAGAATAATCTTTATATATTCGAAATAAAACTTTTAAATGTGGTAAAACTGCCATTTTCATCCATTACTTATATAATTTTGCGATGATGAAAAATCGATATTTATAAAGAAAAAATTGTATCCGATACTAATGGAAAAGTTATTTAAAAAATATTATCTAATTCGTAATTAAATGTTTGCAATTTCGTGAGTGATAAATTATTCTGTTACAGTATTTATTATTTCTTTCTAATTCTCCTATGCAAATTACTTTTAGAGTGAAGGAAAAAAAAAGTTACCTTAAAAGGTATAACTTAAATTCAAATGTAAACAACGATTACTGCACGATTAATTGATATTTAACTATTTCATATCGATTCATTGAAACGAATTATTTTCCGATGTAAATATTATAATCAGTGGGTATAAATGAAAAGAGCTGCAATTTTGCATGGAAAATGAAAATTTTACATTTTGTATTGAAATTTATTTCCTGTTAAGAATCAGAATTTGCTTTTCACAAAAAGTAACTACACAGTTTCTTACTGAAATACTTCTTTACGAGAAGGAAGGATATAAAAACAGAACAGTGTTTTTTATAGGGGAAATATAACTTAAGCATATATATTATTTATGATATATAATAAGCACTTCTATAAGTTTTTGGCGAGATTTCCTCAAGTATTTCTATTGAGAAGAGTTAGTGATAAACATGAGTTTCAGTGTTTAGATAATCATCTCAGAATTCTTTGCAGCAACAAAAATTACGGGGCTTGTTTGAAAAACATTGTATCCATGGTCATAACTTTTTTCCTTTTTCTAATCCAATTTTCACAATTTTTGTTGTATTTAAAAGCTAAGAGAACCAGTTTTTTTCAACCTCCGATGGACCATAAAGAAGACAAGGGAATAGAACAAGAGGAATTTGTTACCAAACGTTAAGTACAAATATGGGTACTTTTCAAAGTAATCACCGTAAAGATTCAGGCATTTATCGTATCGATGCACGAGCTTTCCGTTACCTTCTTGGAAGAACGTTAACACCAGTGATGTGAGATGGACTTGTATTTTGTTTCGAAGCTCCATTCCTCTTCTTTTGATTTAAATGGCTCTTTGAGGACTTTGTAAAGTCTGACAAAAACAGCTGTATTGATCGTAGTCCCCTATTTCAAAACCTCAACAAATAAGGCACCTTTTTTTTGTCCCCAAAACCTGCAGCCATAACTTTCCTGCTGTTGATTGTTTGTTTGAAAAACTTGCATTCTTATCCTCCACCATCGTGAATGTTGGTTCTCCCGTATTCAAATTGTCTACATCATTTACGCTCAACACCATCACTCATAAAGTGTTCATGTTTACTCGCTCATTTTTCGGTAAATTTCGACTGCATTATCGATCATTATTGACTTCTACTACAAGAAAGTGAAAAGCACTATGCAATTCACACTTGACGGGAGCATCAATTGTGCGATATATGTTTGCGTGCTTAAAGTTTAGCTTAAAATCGCGAGATGGCTTCGGTAATTGCAGAGGTTATAGTTATAGGGATGCGAAGCCCCACCCTTACCATTTGTCTAGTTGTTTAGCAACTCTATTGGAGGATGAAAAAAAAAAGGATCCTCGTACATGTATCCTATACTTAATTTAGTTGTTTTCGTTGTTCCCAAGTGTTGAGAGAATGCTGAAAACTGAAGAAAACTATATTCTCCTTAGAGATGTGGTTGAAGCAACGAGGAATCAATGCGCACAGTCTTGCTCAGAATTTCATCTCTTTCTAAGGATGCAAAATTACCTTGAGGGTCATCGCTTTCATTCTGATGGTGATGTGAAAGCTGTAATTAAATCTTGGTATAGACAACAATCGCCCAAAATTTCTCCGACACGTTTGCCCATCTAGTCATCATTGGAACTAGGTATGGAAAGTTATTGGGACTATCGAAAAGTGTAGTTCATAAAAAATGCATGTAACTTTCAGGTGCAGGAATAATTGAGAAAATCGGGAAACAAAAAAAGTTATGGTCATGAAATCCTTGGTTTTCAATCAAGCCTTATAACATTTGCGTACTTAATTTTAATCGGTCATAGATTTTTATAAATAATTATATGTATTTAAATGGAATTATCACTCTTATATTAAGATTTATTTTTAATTATTTTGTAGAATTTTCACTAGTTATAATCTAGAACAACACCAAATGAGATTTTTTTTTATATGAACTGTATTAAGAATATGCGAATTCCCATTACCTAAGCTCTTTTCTCTTGTTTGATATTAATAGAAATAGACAATTAGTTATTATTATTATTACTACTATTATTATTTTTATTTTGTTGAAGTCATGTGGGAACGAGCGAAATGACAAACGACTCCATGCAACGTGTGCGATGGAATTCTGTTACTGTTTAAAATTTTGAACTTTCCAGCCGAGAGAGATTCTCGTGGAATGGTCACATAACAAGTATTTTTCTGAGATAAAATTGATTATGGTGATATTATTTCTCATTTCTACATGTGGCATACGTTACATTCATGTATGTAGATGAAAAATAGTATAACTTTAGAAAAAGAAGTCCGTTTTGTTCGAATTTTATGCTAATATTTGATTAGAAATAGACTTATAGATATGACACAAGTTCAGTTGATAACAAGGGCGTAATTGTACGAATAAAATTATAATTCAAACAAGTTTAAATTACTCTTCTTCAATTAAATGCTTATTTATAACATAACTGTATTAATAAACAAAAAGTAACCACACATTATCGATAATCTAGCAAAGATAAAAATATACTCTTATACTTAATGTATGCGTTGTAGAGAACTGCTTCATTGTCTCCTGAAAATATATGCAATGTAGAGATTTACTTCGACGAGACTCATAAAAATGCTAATAATCCTATTCCAATGACATAAAATACTAGTAACCTTAGTTTAATGACTCATAATACTATAATAGTCCTATAGTTCGATGATTCATAATACAAATAATCCTACCTAAAAGGATTTACAAAATTACTAACTATTCTAACTCAGCGATTTATATAAGCGATAACATTCCTAATTGGTTAAATTATACGTAATCCTTTTTCAGATTATTCATATCAATGTCCAGATAAAGCACATGCGATTATATGATGTCAATTATTAACTAACGATTTTCCGCTTGGACTGAGGACTTGTTAATCGATTGGTCACGATAGTGTGGCTCGATGATACCGATGATTTTGAAGTTGAATTGTGTGTTAGAGTCCTGATTCTTGTAAAGACCCGTCGTACAAAATATTGAGAGCTATAGCGAGTTACGTTGAGCTGAGTCTAACAGTTCTCGCATTGCGTGGTGTGGTAGTTAAGAGAGGGATGTATTCTAGCGTTGCCCCTTGACAACATATCAAAATTATGAAGTTCATCGTTGATGACCTTTTGCTCCAGCGTGATGGTAATTAAACTAAATTTCAATTGACTTTATAGATATTTTACTTTTAAACTTTTATAAAAAAGGGGCTCTTTAAATATCAGTAAATCCATTAGTTTTTATTTATCAAATTACTCATTAGCGGATAAACATGAGTCGAATTACACATTTACGAACATAGCACCTCAACTCAGTATTTCACCCAAGTCCAGGTGAGGTTTGCAATGGGTGGACGCCCCCGCATCCCAGTGGCATAGGGGCATTCATTAAAGTGGCCGAGGCTTTAATGACGAGGCGAATGCAAATCTATAAAAGGGGAATGAGACGTGACCCACGGACCGATTCCCAATCACGGTCTGCCCCGCCGGAGGATGCCACACACACCGCCCCGGTACCGTGTGCGGCAGGGCTTGATTACTCCTCTGGTTACGTGGGTCAGCGGATTCTCAACACTGCGCCCCGTTCTGTTGAAAGGCGATGGGTGAAGGCTGTGGGCTGATTCTGGAGGTTGTTACCTCTCTGTTTTTGTAGAGGAAAATAAGGTGTTGTTCTTCATGCCGAGCTAAAACGTGAACGTCGAGTGTTTGAGAAACACAAATGGAATGTTTCTGAAGGTTTTTGATAGTAATTCGAAAACTCGAGTGATTATGTTGTCTATTTATTTGAATGAAAAACCATATTAAAATAGTTTTACTAATTTTGTAAAGATCTAGATCATCATCAAGGGTTGAATTTTAGATAATTTCTGTTTAAGGTTATTTTTATTGCCAAGGTATTATAATGCCCAATATTTTTTCCTTTCCTTATTATTATAAAACTTATCTAGAGATCCACAATATTACTCAAGCAAATCAGCCGAGAGTTCAATAGTGATGATAATCAAGATATTTTTTTCAAGTTAAGAATATTTAATGTTCATTCCTTACTTCATGTCGAGTTATATGTGGCCTTTTATTCCTTTATATGAATATTAGCACATTTAAGTATAATAAATATGTTGTCCTTCTCACGAACCCAATACATTTCTAGGAATTATAAGGATTAAAGATAAGGGTTTGAGTCCTTAACACTTAGTAGATCCTATTTGATTCCCCTTTATAGTTCTTTACTCTAAACAGTTCTGATATAGATGTTTCGCTTGATCACTCACTACTGTAATAAACTCTTTGCTACTTCTCTAGGCATTTCCTAAATTCTATTCATCACATTTCACTAATTTTAATCTAATCTATATAAGTCACTTTTCACTTAGTGGGGGTTGGTTTCAATTCAAACAACATCACGCAAAGTCACCAAAGAGTTAGTTGAAGAGAAAATCGCGATTGAACCCATGACAATTTTCAATATTATTAATAAAATAGACAGTTTTTCTCAAGGATATACTTTCTTTTCTTTCTCATGTTAAGGATAATTAAATAGAGCACTACATACGCACACACGCACACGCACTCACACACACTTCCTAATCTAAGGTACTCGGAAGACTATAGTGGAACAAAAAAAAAATCATTTATGGAATTGTAATGATGTCATGAAATCCCTTTAAACAATATTTAGAAATGATAGCTTAGAATGTTACAAAGTTTTAATGATCAAGAATTAGAACTTCATATAAAAGGAACAGAAGTATTTACGACTGAAAATAAACACCCTCGAAATATTTAAATACTAATTGCCATAAAAGAGTACAACACTTCACCCCTACTGCATTTAGCACTTTATACTTCTTTAATGTTCTTAATACTTGCAACCTGCATTGAATGTTTATTTCTTCGGCCTCATACTTTGTTCTTGCTTCTGCAGTAGCTTTAAATTACTTTTAAATTATTTCTTATTAACTATATTCAATATTTTTAAGTAGTTAAAGTCTATCTTTCCCTTAAAGTTTTGATTAGAACTAGCACAAAATCTGATTCTAATTTATTCGAAGTAATGTTCATTACAATTAACTCCGAATAAAACTCGAACGTTATTTCGAGCTAAATGTAGTGAATACTGCTCCTTTAATAAGACTATGTTTAATCAGTATAATTATTCTTATTTTCCATAGGGTATTGTAAATTTATTAATTTGTTTATCCAATTTACTCATGCCTAATCAGAATTAAATTAAATTCTCTAAAATGTAGGATTAGTTTTGCAAAGCATATTAAGTTTTGTGAAGTATGAGATCAGTTTCATAAAGTATTTTAAGCTCCGTACACTACTCGTCGTAACGCATTTGGTATATATACTCGCATGTTATATAACCATTTCAGTATTGAAATCCTATTTGAATCATAACTTTGTTCTAATATATACTAGCTACTGAATGGTAATGAATATTCTCTGGAAACGAGATATCTCGTTAAAATATTTAAAGAAGGCTTTAGCTTCTAGTATAGTTCAGATAGAAAAAAATTAATCATCTGATTGATGCGCACTCCCACTCAATAAATTTCCCCCCTTTGAGCTTTATGGAATCTCTTAAATTCCTTCTCTGGAAAATCTTTTGAATTTTTATTGAATTCATTGTCTTTCTTGCGGTCTAAGAATGCTAGATTTTGACTCTTCATTGAAGTTACAGTCTACTAGATTATTTTAGACTTGTTTAAATGGCTCTTTGGAAATAGGAGCTTCTTCTGGTGACTTAAATCAAACATCTTGCATGTTTTACTGCGCCTTTTATGCAAATTTTGCGAAATTGTAGGAGGCGTCTTGAGGTTGGCGTCTTGAATATTTTTCTTAAAATAGAAGTGGGACATTTAATATTTTCAAAAAAAGAATGGGAATTTTTAGTTATTTTATTCTCCTTGAATCCTTGTTTCGCTAGAATATTAAAAACATTTATTTTTATTTTTAAAAAAACTATTTCTTTGAATTAGGCAAATGATAATTTTCCAGTCAGTATGTAGAATTCCTGTTCTGCTTTATTTGTAATAAAATTGGCTATAATAATAGAATTCTTCCTTACATTTTTGTATTATTTGAAACAAGCTTGATGCAACTTTCTAAGTCATGTTTTGATGATTATGAAATTGTTTAAATTAATTTATTTAAACTGGTTATGTAAACGTGTTGATGTATAAAAGTTTGCTATAACGCTTTCGAATAATAATTATTAGAAAATTTCTGTTAAGCAATTACAGAAAAAAAATTAAAATTCATTTGAAACGCATCTATGAAACAGTTCAAATTCCTTAAGACTCAGATGTAATTAAATTCTTTTTAAGAATTGGGTATTAACTATTTTATTTCTTGATAATTTAAAACCCCGTAGAATGTGAAAATATATTTGATTTTGGGATGTATTTCGTCTTACAATTAATTTACAAAATACTTTTCAAGACAAAAGATATTACACACCACTTAAACAAGCACACACTCTCCTTACAGAATAAATAGGGACTAAATTGGAAAAGGGATGAGTAGTTTCGAAATGCGTACAAAAATTACCTAAATAGCTTTGAATCTATAACATCGTATGATAAAATACGCAGTTATAATCATATTTCACTCAATTACAAGTTTTAATATCTTATGAGCGTGGAAAGTTTCGAATGTTATGTAACAATTTATCTTAAAACTTAATACCTTAAAAAAATTTATAAATTATAATTATATTAAAAGTCTTTAGAAGAAAATTTGAGTTAATGTGGTGTTCCCTAGCAATATAATATTTTTCACATTTTTTATTAGAATTATATATAAAAATTTAATTCCTGATATTGATTGAGTAGAAGCATATTTTTAGTAATTTGTTTTAGTAATTTTTTAGATAATTATTCTTATTACTAATAAACAACAAACATATACATACAATTGTAAAAACCAAAAAAAAAAAAAAAAAAAGCACGTTCAAGAATGGAAATTGGTAACCTCTCTTCTTCTAGCTGTTTTTATTTTTCTCAAAGACCCTTAGTTTGAGCACATCCACCCCAAATCATTATAGATGAGATCGTCTTGCCTTTTTTGAACAAATTCACCAAAATCAACACAACGTTTCAATTTTTTTTTTGGTTTCAGGGACATAATGATAAATCAGGTTTCATCGATGAGAGGACAATTCGATAAAATGACGACTATAATTCGTTGCAGCAACAAATCAAATTTTTTTGATTTGGAGAGTAAAACTAACGCATAAAAGTGTCAAATTTGTTTTGATACTGTTTAATAAATAGCAGCATAGAATAGTAATACCAATCTGTTGTCAAAAGCAGAACTTTTGAACCATACTCGTACTTTTAACATAAAATAATGCATTCACAATACAATTTTATCACATGATTTCTAATTTTAGATTCCTTATCAGTAGGTACAAATTTCAAATTATCTTGGAATTTCATTTAAAATACCAACATGACCCTCTTCACCTTCTGTATAAATTGATTCAACACATCTTTTCAAATTGCTGCTTATTTTCTGTGTAAATAATGACAAATTTAAATCTCAACGAATGTAGCGAATTCAACTCAATCCTCGATGTATATATATATATATATATATATATATATATATATATATATATATATACTAGCTAACAAAATGTAACTTAACAGGTGTTTTTTTTGCATAACTCCACAGAAATCACCTGTAGAGAACATGAAATTCAGAAATGAAAGACAGCATTTTTGTACTTAAACATTGGCTTGATAGCATAGTTGCGTAAAAAAATGAATATGATGCATACAGTGTGGAATCAAAACAAAAGAAAAGGCTTTGTGTAATAGTATCGTTCACATGATTGTCGGTCCAAGAGGAGGAACATCAAGCAGATGTTCCTTAGTATCAGAGATATGTGCTCATTTTGCAATAGTCGCTCTCTCTCCATACTCAAAACCAGATTATTTTTTGAGTAAGAGTGCCCATTCCTCAATCTGCATCTGTTTCAGTGGCTGGATAGTGCTCCTGAGGATGTAATCGGATTATAAGGTGTCTACTCCATCCACACATTTTTTCTAAGGGCATTAATTCAGGGAGAAACGCTGGCCAATCCATTTTAGTGATATCTTCATTTTTCAGGAGCTGCTGAATGTCAGCTGTCGGGAGTGGCCGTGCATTATCATCCCCCCAAAGCGAAGTCTAGTCAATAGCACCTTGGAACAGGCACATGAGAAGGATCATCTCCTTAAATAGCTATCTGGGTTACAGAAACTCTGCAGATAGAAAACATTAGACTCAGTCTGCCTATTTCAGCATAATGCCTTCTCTAGCAGCTCCAGGACCACCATGTGGTCTCTTTCATGATGTTGCTGGGATGAAATTGCCTCTACGACACTCTCTCCAAATCTAGTTGAGTTGATGGGAGAAGTCCCTTGTGGAGTTGAGAATCACTTGTTGCACTGTAACGACTCTCATCCGTAAGAGGACTGACTCCCATTGACAGAGATGTCCAGTTTTTGTGCTCCTTAAACCACTCTTAACGGTGTCATGGTAAACTTTTCAAAGGGATGCGACGTTCGGACGGCGGGCAAATGGTGAAGAAATCTTTGTGAAGGCGTCAGCCACAGTAAGCCACGACACTTGTCGCCATATTATAATACATAGTTGTTAAGCAATGACGCTTGCTGACTAGTATCAGGCTCTTTAGCCTGGGACGGCGATATATCGGTCACATCCACTGCAGTTGTTTTCCAAGCGCGGTCTTCCTCACCTTTCTATGGTGTACTTCTAATTTGGGAAGGTTCGATTAACTTACTTTTTTTGGATTCTGAACTCTTCTTCAGCATACTCTGGATCAATCTACGCGTCTCCTCCAGCTTTCGATCGTTCTTCCGCGCGTGGAAGTCGTCCATGTGATTTCTTCACAAAGTCATACTTCCCGAAGAAATCCTTGCGCGCTAATCTTCGCTACCTTCCTTCTTCCTTTTATTATAGTCTAGAACTGCGGGTGAGGACCGGACGCATTTTTGATTACACTACGTTACTTATGACGTTTATCTGACATTTGGCTATACGCATCACCTTTCTCTTTGGATGTAAGTATCATTGAACTAATATGATTCTCCTTTCTGCAATTTCATAGCTGTTGCTTAAATTTGCATTGTTTCTCAGAGTTTTGTACCAGTGTGCCTTTATATCTCTGCATTATTCAATTCTTAATTTTTTGCAGGAATCATTAAATTCTCAATTTTTTTAATACAGTCCGATCATTATAATGAACTCTGCAATTGAAGTTCACTATATAATAATCGAAGGTTTACTATGTCCAATCTCATTAATTATTTGTTATCAACTATGTCCAATGGTGTGAGTAAGACACAATTGATAATTATTAATTACAAATACCACACACACAGCTCATATATATATATATATATATATATATATATATATATTCATAAAGAAGTCACACCTAGATTGAAAAAACAACAACTATTTATTCAAAAGAAAGAAAATGTTTAAAAAGATGTAATATAAAATAAAAATTGAAAAACAGAAAATAAAAAGAAAGAACAAAAGAAAATATGGAGAAATATAGAGGCTAAAAAATAAAATAAAAATAAAACAAATCTATACTGAAGCATGTGTATAATTTTAATCATTTTTAATGGTTACTTATAGTTTAAATTTAATTTTAAAATATTAGTAGGACCATTAGCTTTTGCTCAAGAAAAAGAAATTAACATATTTATTTTTCTCAAGATTGATGAGCAAAACTAACAAAATTGATATTTCTCTGTAAAATAATTATGTAATATATTTCTAAAATATTTAAACTGAAATTACTATCAAAATGGCACTTTATTAATATGGAAACAGTATTTATCTATCTTGTCATAAATATTACTAATAATCTCATTATTAACACCTAAAATTAGTTCAGGAGTTTTTATATTCGTTTTAATCAGATTTAATAATGGAAACATGAAAAGGAAAAATCAAGATTATATTATCTTTAGTAAAATTAATTTAAATACTTATAAGATCAACAGCTATATTTCAATAATATGAAAATATTGTTTTCTCTAAATTTATTTCGAAATATAGATAAATGTTAAATAAACTATTACTAGCTGGGCCCATTGGTACAACATTTATTTGTTTATAAGTTTTATCATTATAACTTATACAGCTTTCTTTAGTGCAAGATTAATAAAAAAGAGATTCTAATTTTCATAAGATTTTAGATTTATTGGTTTGTAATGCATTGTAATTAGCAAAATAATATTAATTAAATCATTTAAATCATAGATAAAATCTTTAAAGTTATAATTATTTAAATAGAAATTAAATTTCTTTTACCTTTTCATATAGTTAATAGTTACATAACTATTTTTAAGAAAATGAATTATCTTTTCAAACCCTATCAATAGTATTTTATAAAATTTTCCGTAGCTTTTTTCCTGCTATATTAGTATGAGTATTTGAACCATTAGTCACGGTTTTAAATTTAATATAACAGATTTTTGTGAAATTTTAGGAGTTAGAAATAAATTAAGAATTTTATGAGAGTTAAAGTATATACTATTTTTGTACCGATCTGCCAATTTTATTAGTATGTTTTAATCAATTTGTTTATTGACAAAGGTTAGTTTATTAATTAAATGCTTTAAGCATCAAATCCACCTACTAGTTTGTTGTAAAATAACCAATAATTTCCTCATCTTAAAATATCAACAAAAAAATGAATTTCATCTTGTAACTTTTATTTTGTATTACTGACCACACACACACAACACACACACACACACACAAGCGGCCATTCAAATC
The DNA here is from genome assembly GCA_019974015.1 of Nephila pilipes. NCBI lineage: Eukaryota > Metazoa > Arthropoda > Arachnida > Araneae > Nephilidae > Nephila > Nephila pilipes. Next base: position 18,661 of record BMAW01032965.1, read on the forward strand.
TACGTCTACCACAGCACACATGTCACACTAATACACAATCTACAACACACACGCACATACTACACACAACTTTGGTTTAGTTTTATTGAAGTCGCAACTAAAAGAACAATGAGGGTACTATTTGGATGGACCTCATCAATTTTGTAACCACGTCATAAGTTATACAGGAGGCATCATCTGAGCTAAAGATATTGAACCCAATAAACAGTCTGATTTTCTAAACTACACAATAAAACTGATAAATAATACTTTTGAAGACCGAAAAACACTCCTGTTCCTGTTCCCTCAAAATTTTAATCTTTCCTTTCTATCTCCCAAAAAACTGTAAACCAGTTCTTACTCTCGTCAATTAGTTTTTTTAGGTTGTTTTATTAACGTCGCACAGATCCACACGGCATGTAGCCTCTAATCAAGTGAGCGGACGCACTATGACTGGCACCCCTGCCCTTAACATCACACCAACGACTTGGGCCCAGAACAGATAATGCTGCCATCAGCCCCGGCTACACAGCGGGTCTTTTTGACGACCAAGGGATCGAACCAGCACTGAGTTAGAAAACCCTCCAATGAGTTCACTGACCTTGACCATAGGCTACCGAAATTTTATATATATATATATAACCAATATATATATATATATATATATATATATATTATATATATATATATATATGCTTTTTTATATGTTAGAAATTAGATTTTGATAAGGAAAATTGCTTTTTGAAATCGTCGATTGGCTCCATTTTCTACACAATCAATTATTTTTATTTTATTCATAATTGAAAAAAGGTTTCATCTTTAAGGGATTCGTTATTTTATCTAATTTTTTCAAGATAATCCTGGAATTGTAAAATAAATTTTTGTTCCGAAGCTCACAGTCCCATGAGATAGAAAGGAGGGAAAAGATCATACGACTTTTCTATGGTCCTTTCCAACCTTGTTCTGATTTTTCAAGGGGCGTTTTGAAGATCGGGATTTATGTACTAAACAAGTGGATTCTCTGAAATGGTGGGGAGAGGGAGGGGAAAATGCTATCTGAAGGGTAACGAAGCGGTGTTTGATTCCTAGAAACAATGGAGAGGATAGAAAGAGTTAAATTTGAGTTGGAATTAGGGAATGCTCTCCTTCTGGGATCTTCATACGGAAGTATAAAATTACCTTTCAAAAGCTGGAAATCAATTCTATGAAAGGGAAATTTCAGTTCTCTTTATAAGCGGACTTTCATTTTCTCAGAAGTTAACAATAAGCCTTTAAAATCACATTAGTTAAATTGAAGTTCATTTTGTACCTCTGAAGAAGTTCATTGTAACTGAGAGCTCATTATATATCGGGCTCACTATAGATGAGGCTTGATTGCGGTTAAAAAGTGATAACATGATGATGAATTTCAAACACTTACAATGCGAATAATATTTAAATTTGGTACATATTTAAATATGTTTCGTAAATTTTGCTATCAATTTGTTATGCAGTTATTACAATCTCTTCATATCAGCTATTATGTGGGATACGTTATCCGAATTGGCTGAGCATCGGCCCAGTGGCCATGAGTTTCTGCCAAGAATGGTGTCATAAGAAAAAAATTAGGATTGCTATACTTTAGAAGGTTAATCAATATTAAGCCGTTCCGCACAATATCAAATCCTCACTTGATATTGTGTGGAAGTTCAAGAGAAAAAGAGTATCAACTCAAAGGTCGTTCTGTTCATCTTTGACTTTGGTTCAAATTTACGAGATTAATCTTCGTATGGAGCTGACTATATTAAAGGAGAGTTTGTGAAGCATTTAAGATTTTAAAGCATTAATCCCCGTTCTTTTTGAATTCGGAGAATACTTAACTCCTATCTTTCTTTTGAAATAGAAAACTCCTATCTTTCTTTTGTATTAGAAATATTCAACCCTTTTGAAATCAAGAGCACAATGAAAAAAAAAGGAAATTTTTGGCAAAAATAACTTCTTTATTGCTATGAAAAAAAACCAGAATCCTGTCGTAGACTAGGTTGGCCACTCTAAAAAGGCAGCAAAGTTTTATTATTATAAAAGATTCAAAATTGATATTGAGTCATGAAAACATATTTATTTAAGAACCACTTAAAATAACAGTATTTAAAAAATTCGTTAATTTAACCCTATATACGAATTTCATGATCTGTGAAGATTTCATCCATATCGGTGCGAATAAAAATGGAAAAGTCACTCGCACCTCCTCTTCTAAATTTTTCAGGATTTCTCGTATCTTTGTTTTTTTTTTTTATTTTTTTTTTATTAATCATATTTGAAAATCCTATCATGCAAAGATATAACGAGGAAAAAACGAGTAATGTATTTAAAATTGTTTTTTTTTGCTTAACCCGAATATGTTTCTCTTAAGCAAAATTCCTTAACAATTCTGATGCGGCATTTTCCCTCACAATAAATGAGGCGTAACAAGTTTGGGTTTTCTACACCATTTGGTTCAGTAGTATTGGTATGACTATTTGGTATGACGTAGGTTTTCATAGCATTTAGGTGTAAATTAAATTTACGAAACTACATACCAAAAAAAAACCCAGTTTAGTTACTACTCGCATTTGCTGATTACAAACCCATACAAAAATTATTTTGCATTGTATATGCAATTTTCCTTTTTATCAATTTTAAAATGTTCCTTTAATTTTTTTACGGAACACTTGAATGAGACTTATGCAGTGGATTGAGAACTATGGCTTTAGAAGTTATACTTTACAAAAAATCTAAAAGTTATTGCTAAAAATAGTCACTTTTTGTACTTAAAATATTATTTCAATTTCTCCCTGTCTTGTTATTAATTATTTATTACTTGTATTATTAATTTTCTGTTAATAAAATCGAAATATTAATTTATTTCATGAAAAATTCTTATCTGCTATCATTGAATTTATACTTTTTAATCTTTGTTCAAAAAATTAATTTATAAGATTAAAAAAAATCTTACACTGTTCGTTCCTGAACAGAATTTTTTTTCAAATATTCATTTCACTTTATCAATGAATGTCAACACCAAAGAAACAATCTTTCACATTTAGTGTCACAAGAGAGGCTTTTTGAATATTTAAATTGACTTTTAATAAAGGTTTCAAATTAAATTATTTAAATCTCGAAGAAATGATTTTAGTTGAAGGTTTTCGGACGTTCGTTTAAATAACAATTATGACCTCATTAATCTAGGCAAATGCTTTCTAAATTAAAAAAAAAATGAAAAGGCGTTAAATTATTGGTTTGACATTTTTATAATTAGAAAGACAAAACGTAATAAAATATATAGTTTTTTTTTAATTCTATGACAAACATTTTTACATTTATATAACAATAAATATAGCAATAATTTTATTTATAATATTTATCTGTATTCATAAATTTATCAGGATAATAAGAAAACATTCTATCAGTAATTTATTTTTGGGATGAAGAAAGTTCTTTCTCATTTGATTCTTTTTGACTTTCTTGTCAAGAAGTCGTCTATTATGATTTCCTTTTCTTTTTCTCATGCTCAGAAAATTCAATTCAATTATCAATAGTCTAGAGTCACTTACAAAATTCATCTTTTGCGAAAATTTCAATCGAAATTGTAAACGTTTATGAATAATTTCATTTCCTTAATCCATACTATGCATTTTTTTTTGAGAAAATGCGTGATATAAGTATATATTCTGTTCCTTATATGTAACAGATCAATTGAAAAGTCCCCAGCCTGACACATAGATGATTATACTAGAACTAAATCCATATGTTTTTTAGTTAGCCCTAACCCTCAAAAGAAGCGTGTATTAATTTGACAGCTGTCGGATCATTAGTTTGTGAATTATAGCATTTTGAGTAAAGCAACTTTTGTTACTGTGAAAAAAATGGATAAAAAGGAATTTCGCGTGTTGATAAAATATTGCTTTTTGAAGGGAAAAAATACAGTTGAAGCAAAAACTTGGTTTGATGCCGAGTTTCTGGACATTGCCCCAGGAAAATCACCCATCAAGGATTGGTATGCTAAGTTGAGCACCGAAGATGAAGAAATGAGCACCGAAGATGGTGAACGCAGTGGACGCCCAAAAGAGTAGTTACCGACGGAAACATTAAAAAAATCCAAAAAATGATTTTGAATGACCGTAAATTGAAATTGAATGAAATAGCAGACACTCTAAAGATATCAACTGAATGTGTACATCATATCATTCATGAATATTAGGGCATGAGAAAGCTCTGTGCAAAGTGGGTGCCGCGCGAGCTCACTTTTGACCAAAAACAACGACGAATTGATGATTCGGAGCAGTGTTTGAAGATGATCAAGCGTAATAAACGCGAGTTTTTGCGTCGATATGTGACAATGGATGAAACATGGCTCCATCATTTCACTCCGAAGTCCAATCGACAGTCATCCGAGTGGACTGTACACGATGAACCCGCTCCAAAGCGTGGGAAAACGCAACAGTCGGCTGGCAAGGTTATGGCGTCTGTATTTTGGGATGCGCAAGGAATAATTTTCATTAACTACCTTGAAAAAGGAAGAACCATCAACAGCGACTATTATATAGCGTTATTGGACCGTTTGAAGGACGAAATCGCCGAAAAACTGCCGCATTTGAAGAAAAAGAAAGTGCTGCTTCACCAAGATAATGCACCGTGTCACAAGGGAGTGAAAACGATGGCAAAAATCCATGAATTGGGCTTCGAATTGCTTCCTCATCCACCGTATTCTCCAGATCTGGCCCTCAGCGACTATTTCCTGTTCTCAGATCTCAAAAGAATGCTCGCTGGGAAGAATGAAGAGGTGATCGCCGAAACTGGGGCCTACTTTGAAGCAAAGGACAAATCGTACTACAAAAATGGCATCGAAAAGTTGGAGGGTCGCTATAATCAGTGTATCACCCTTGATGAATAAAAAAAACTAATTTTGCCAAAAAAATGTGTTTTACTATAGTAGGCCGGGGACTTTTCAATTGACCTGTTATTAGCATATTCTGAGAAGTATTATTTCCGATTCGATTCTGGCTTATCTTTTCTTGTCTGTGTCGAAGTGACAGATTTTTTCGATTTCAAATAAAAATTTTTTTTTTACTGCATTATGTGTGAGTATAACGGCTTGAGATACAGCACTGACATAAGTGCACGTTCTGATATTTATAGGTTTTTATAAATTTTAATGGAATAAACAACTTTCTTTTCAATTAAAGAATTTATTCATTCTTTCGTTTATGCTAGACTAAAAAGCCTTTGTTTTTATAACTTTTGTATTTTTTAAATAATAATTTCAAAAACCAATACGAGTAAGTCCAATTTTGTCAACATTTTTCTACTTAAACTTTGAGTTAAAAACTGTGTGAGTTCTTCTTTCTTCGATATGTGTAGGTAACATAGAAAAACTACAAATTTGCAATAACTCTACACTTGTTGATAACATTAAAAAAGGTTTTTTTCAAAATATTAATTAAGTGTGAATAACTATATGAACAATGACGCAAATTTTGCAGCTATGTATGCTCACGCAATAAAAAAAATCAGTATATTTATATTTCAAGCGACTGGTTTCACATAATTTTAAAAGGAAAATAATAATTTATTAGAAAGAATATCTTTCAGCGTTGTTGGAATGTATCACCAATGTTTTTTTCCTACAGAACTATGTGAAGATCTATCCTCAATATAAAAAACTAGTGGATTAGCAGTCAATTAGCTAAATATGCAATGGATAAAACTAGAAAGGAGAAGAGCAAACAGCATTAAATTCAAATATAATTATGACGATGAATCATGTCTTTCATGTAATTGGCATAAAAAAGAAAATAATTAGGGGAAACAATCTTAAAAATATATAAATTAACTATTATTGTATCCTAAAAGTAGAACTTCAAAAGGAATAAAAAATAAAGAAATGGGAGTTTATTAAAGAATATGTACTACTTTCCCATATGTACTACTTTCCCCTGTACTACTTTCCCAGCACGTTAAGTTCAGCATTTCAAGATTAAGATTATATATTTTGCGAAAACAATATTATGATGAATTAACATATCACTAATGACTACAAATGCTATTGTACTATTTTTATATACATTTTCTATCCGTTTAAGTTACCAAATTATTAGTTTTTGCTGCCATTGCCTCAAAAATACTTCAGGTAATTGAGACCATAAAATACTTCTTATTTTGCGTTTTTATGTTATTTTAATAGCAAAAAGTGGTGGGTGCTTTGCTGATTCCATAAATGCATTGTTTATCTGATAAATAGAAAGCTAGAAAATTATATTTTAAATTTGTTAGCAAATGTATGTCATGCCATAGAAAGAAGTACCTGTATTTGCGTTTTTCGCATAATGTCATAGTGTCGTTTCTGATGATATTTTGGTACATTTTTCTGAAAATTTATTATACCCATCGAGCTGATGTTTTTCTCATTACAAAATGAGATTATCGTCTGTACAGTGAACACAATTTAATGCTAATAAACATCAAATCTTAGGGGTTGCAGAATATTTTTATAAAAATTTCTTATCCTTTAACATTTAAATAAAATTTGAAATTATAATTGTATTAAGTGAATAGAAAGAGGCGTTTAAAAACTATCTATAAAATTTTAATTATATATATTCATTGGATTTTATGTAAGATGTATCTAAAGGCAAGTACATGACTTACAAATGTAAATCCAGCTAATGAATTTCAATTACTCATGCATAATTATACATGTATATAAATATAATTTTCTTCCCATAAACTGATACATAAGTACACTTATCTTAAAGTTAAAATACATTACGCGCCATTGAAGGAGGAGTGGTCAGAAAATAATGCAAATTTCAGGGTAGATGCACGTCATCGTGTTGTAGAAAAATGTTAAATGTTTAGCTCTCTTATTCACGTTGAAGTATATATAAGGGAAGGAACCTGCAAAATGTTCCATTTTGATGCCATTATTTCTGCTAGGGAAATAATTTGTAGAAATTTTGTTCTTCTCTCAGAGGACACCTGTACTAGCAGAGAATGAAAAGCCGTCGACAACGGAGGCAGCTCCAGTAGGCAGACGATTTTACGAGGAGCATGGTGATAGGACTGAGAATGGTAGGATGATCCATATGGCAAATATCAGCTAATACACACGTGGATGCGTCCACAGTGCTCCGGCTGTGGTGAACATGGTTGGAACAAGGGAATGTGACAATTTTGAGGGGTGGCGCAGCCAGAGTGATGTCAGCACGCGTGGATCGACGTATACACCTACAAGGCGGTCGCGGACCCGAAGGCCACCTCTATTTCCATTCTGTAACCAAAGATACCCTGGATATTACCCCACAGACCAGAACAATTTCTCGTCGATTGTTTGCTAGTGGCTTGTATTCATGCCTTCCGTTAAGAAGACTACAGTTGAAACCACAGCATAGATGCAAACATCTGCAATGGTGCCAGGCCCGAGCGTTATGGACAACGGAATGGCACAGAGTCATGTTCTCAGATGAGTCGCGTTTCTTTTTCTCCATTGATAGTCACCGCGTACGAGTGTGGTGTCGACGTGGATACAGATCCAATACGGCAGCAATTGTGGAACGTCCCACTCTGCGACAACGCGGCACATTGTTTTGGAGCCCAATTGCGTACGATTCCAGAGCACCTCTATTTCGTAATCTGGGCAATATGATGGCTCAATGATACGTGGATGATATACTGTGACCGGTGACACTTCCCTACCTTCAGGAGGTTCCCAATACCTTTTAGCAGCAGGATAACACCCCATAGCACACTGCTTGCATCAGTCAACGTAATCTGCATTGTGTTCAAATGCTTCTTTGGCTACCGTTTTCTCCTGATCTATCACCAATTGAACATATTTGGGCTATGGTTGGATGTCGTTTGCAGACTCTACATTGCAGTGTTCAGATGAGTAACTGTGACAAATGGTTGACAGGGAATTTCAGAGCTTCAGAATGCCATCCGTACTCTCGTTGACTCTGTACCTAGATGTGTTGCTTCGTGTATTATCGTCCACTTGGTCCTACAACCTACTGATTCAACGTAGTTAACGCTCGGTGTTATCCATATAATTTCGAAATAAAGGTCACTTATTGTTCGTTGCGGTATCTCTCTGTTTTCCGAGTTTCATCACTTTCTGGTCATTCCTTCTCAGCACTGCATTTTCAATGTCGTATGACTTCAGTTTATTTTAATTTTAAAAAGTGAGTATTATTTAAACTTGACATAAAATAAGTTCATATTTCCTTGTCAAATAAACTAAAGTTATCAGAAGTTTTTATTTGCATATATTGCACATTACTTGTTTTGTAGCAGTTATTTTTCGAAAAAAGTATTCACATAAAATTTTCTGGTTGAATTAATAAAACAAAATTTTTTAAAACAGATGTATTAAAAACATTAATTTTCTCAATATTCGGTTTTTGATTTAACTACATTTGCCTTTGAACAACTTATATATGAATGAAAACTATCAGATTGAAGAGAAAACCTATCATAAACTTGAAATAACATTAAATTGAGTGATTTTAAACAGAGTCTTGAGTTTAGGAACCAATATATGCAGTGTTCTTTTAAGATGAGATAAAATATAAAATTATTTTACCCTTGTACCATGAAGTACTGTTTTCTGCCCTTCTTTGATTTGGAAGCACGCACTATGTTTAGTTAATTTTTATACACAGCTCTTTTATCCATATTTTTCTATCAATCTATATTCTCCTTTAATTGATATTACATCATCCTGAGATTCTTATGCGAACATTTTTCTAATAAATGTCTATGTTTTAAAAAGGTGAACCTGCTATTATCGAGTTTCTTTATAGCGTTATGGAGGAAAACAAAATTTCCATCTATTTCTTTTATTCGTTTGAAATATGCATAAATCCTGACGTATCGCCATTACCTGATTCGTCTGTCGTACTAAATATTAGTCTAATAGTAATTCTTAATTTCAACTTAATTACAAGCACACATGAAGTAATTAAAATAGACACACAAATACAATGCAAGAACGTAAATTACTTTTCAAAGTCTTGTTTATTGTTTTAGTGAAAGGGGAAATGCTCTCTACTATAATTCACTGTGGATGCTAAGAAACTTCTATAAAACATCAAAGATTACTCTTATCAGGACTTGGCACGAGTAATGGAGAAACTTCGATTACACAGCGTTGGGTCATAGACCCTATAAATCACACAGACACGCAAGTAACTCCCGCGAATTATTCAAAGCCTTCACACTCTGGGTATCTTTCAACTATCGCAATCCTTCTATTACCACAATCTTTTTATCCTGAAATTACATTCCCTGTCGTTTTGATAAGACTTGATTATAACTGTTCACTATATTTCTAAAGTTTCCCTAATTTGCGTAACCTTGTTTCACTTGGTTGGAAAGGAGCTGGAAATTTAAATATAAAGCCAGAAAGAAACCCAAGATATTAACTAAGGGAAGGTTCGAGAATAGAACAGCTAAAAAAGAGGTATGTATATACTCTTTCCATTAGTTAATAAATGTGGTTAAATATAATGAACAAAACAATAATCGCTAAAATATGTCGGACAGAATTAGATTTCTGATAACCATATTATAAACAAATGGAAATTAAGTTTCGATGACTTATTTTTCACCGAAAAATAGCAATGAAAGGTGCGGAATAAAAAAAAAAACCCAACAGCCAATGACATTGCTGATTTTAAATTTGTTCTCGAATGAAAATAATGTTTTGCAGATGAAAATTATACTTGTGGATTCTAATTAAATATTCTGGGGAAAAAGAAAAGAACTTGCAAGCAATAAAAAAAGTAGTAATTCTCGAATTTGCTTGCACTCTGTTTTACAAATGTTTTATTTCAGTGACAGATTCGCAATTGTTAGACGACTTTAAGTAATTTCACTGTTGTTTTATAGAAAAAAGGGCTCTAAATAATTATATCAACTAATAAAGGTTTTGAGCATTTTCTTTAAAATTCAAAATAAAGGATTAAAAACATTGAACTTTTTATATGACTGAAAGGAAGACTTAATTTAAGAAAGTTTTATCATTAATAATCATCATTAACTCCTTATTCATAAGCAAAATCTATCAAATACTGGCTAATTTTTTAAGAAAACATTCTATAGTGATAAAAAAAATCACAATCTTAAAGCATTTAATTTGAACTACATTACAGGAATGTAAATTTAACGTCACATAAATGTATTTATTCTTTTATTCTTTTTTTTGTAGCATGTGTTAACTAATTTAACAAATCTTTTTTTAATTCACAATTTCTGCAAGAAAATTTATGAAAGGCACAAATTCAATAAGCAAAGTTTGTTTAGTGATCAAATTCAGGTAAAAATTAGGAATACACTTTATTATTTCAGAATACCGAAGAAAAAAGAAGAGAACACAAAACATTTTTAAAAATACTCCATCGATCAAAACAGTTTTTTTAAGAAAAAATATTTTAATCCTAGGAAGACTTTAACATTCGGATGAAATGAATACAAAATGACAGCTCATCGTTTCTTTCGATGCATTGAATCAATGAATAAAATACATAGCTTCAAATACGAGTAATTCAACCTTTTAGATTTATTTTGAATTTAGATACATAATCAGTGATTTATTTATATCCATATGTAACGGTACATGTATTTTTCAAAAGCCTTTTAAGAAAGGGAGCATCCTATATTCAATTATAGATTCTGCATTTTGAATCGTAAATGATATAGAACATACATCACAAATTTCTGTTATGTTAAAAAAATTTCATAAATTTTCAGTACTGAAAACAGCTATATAAAGATATCTCAGTCACACCCATATAAAAAGAAGAAAAAGGATATCTTTTTACCTCTTTCGTGTTCTTATTATTTTTATTCTCGAGATAAAATGATTTTATTTATAACAAGCATTTTACTTAGCTATTCTATTGTAAACATTGCTGTGTTATGTGTTATAAATCATGTAAAGGCTCCAGTTTACCGGCCTTTTTGATTTCGTCAAAGTAATGTTAACCCTATGAAATTTCTACTACTATCCTCAAATCTTTCCTGTTTTATCTATTTAAATGCAAAAAAGTGCACCCGAAAGAGCAAAAAATAACTAAGATCTCTGTAGAATTACATTTTTTTTTCCGATTTTCCGAAATATTTTGGGATATTTTTTTAAATAAGGCAAACCTTCACACGAATCATTAAAAAGGGGTTAAAAATATTTTTTAAAAAACAAAAGCAAAATGTAATACATCAGAAACCTTAACTGTTGTTTGCTCTGTAAAATAAACTTTGTTTTTCATTCAAATAGTTTAAATTATATAGGTTTGAGGATGGTAGAAGAATCTTTCTATAGGATTAACACTAAGCCCACGAAATCAAAATGACTGGTTGACGGAAGCTTTAAAAAAATAAAACTTTTAATCAATGAATAGTTAATTAACTTTAATTTTTTGAGTACATGAGAAAAAACCCAAACTTTCTTACTTAAATGAGATATGTTAAATGTGAATGCAATTATTATTGAAGGAGTCTTCAGAAAATTAATTAATTCTGTAAACTGTAAAAATCCTCAAATTTTCTTATTCATCTCCAATTCAAAACGAACTAATAATTTTTTTTAATTAGAAGAAAAATCTGCGAAACTATAATGAACAAAAACCCAAACTAGAACGAAGCAATGATGGTAAAATATAAATGTAACAATATTATGCTAAACAAGCAATAAGTTTATGAGAAAGAATATTACAAGCACAGTGAAAGATCAAAATATTTTTCTACAATTTTTTCGTTTACCCAGTATAGATTTGTTGTATTTTTTTTATTGAATTTCATGTAATTCATTTACTCATTAATTTGCTCATTAATGTTATAATGTAAAATTTTATTTACTCGTTTTTTTGATGAAATTTAAAACGCTCCATGTAAATTAAATATTTTAGTAAAAAATTTATATGTTCTCTTAATGGTTTTGCTCTCTTAAATAGCCAAACAATTAATCATCATAATTAAATGTACCAAAGAAACCATTTCTCAAACACTAAGGTCAATATTGATTTTAATTTTCTCTTAATAGTTCCAAAACATTTACTAGCAATTTTTAAATGCTTTGTTTACATTTAATCCTAGATAACTTAAATTATTGTGTACTCTGCAACAAATAAATAGAGTCAAAGGTTACTAATTAAAAATAAATACATTTTTACGATTCCTTTATTTATTTTAAACAAATCAGAGAAATTTAAGCTACATTTCATGAATATTTCAATTAAAAAGTATACAAGAGGTAAAAATTAGTGTTTGCTCTCTCTCTTTCTCAAGGCAGATGTTAACAGTACACTCCCCACAAATAGCCTTGTTGCATGTATACCTTGTCATTTTGCGTTTTTCTATTGACAGGAAGTACATGATCTGTCTTTGTTTGCCTCAATTTTGTCGTGTCTTCTTGTAGGCTTTTCAATGCTGAAAATACCTTCAATATTTATTTTGATGGAACAATGCAAACGTCTGCTTGTTATCACTAAATATTCAATTTTAGACATTGATTAAGGAAAATCTCTATAAGTAAAAATTGTATAGCTGTGGTTATTACCTTCGTATAACTTATTTCACAGTTTTGAAGGTACTGTAAGTGAGGTAAGCGTAACGCGAACATCTTGAATTGTCTAAACAGGCAGTGGTCGATAGTCTGTTAGACGAATTTTCAGTTATCGAGGGTTATGAGTATTGAAATCTTATTTGATCTCATAACATTCTTTATATCTTTTGTTAATCATCTTATTAAGGGACGTTCAAAAATAAATCCTCATAATAGTTACCAAGGTGATTGGCTGTGACTCTCAGTTTCTCAAATCAAAACACCGATTTCCTCAATAATTTCCAAAAATACCTTCAAGTACTGAGGTATGAAATGCAATCCATTTCAGTCCTTAACATATCATCAAGCTTGCATCATCCACTTGCATCATCAAGCTTTGAAAATGAACGTAGGTAATCTGGAATAAGTAGAATCTCTTCAATAGAAAATGAAACTACTCTTCCAAAATGAAGTATTAAAAAAGGGTCGAGAGAGAAGCTCACAAAATGACTGTATAAACTAAATTAGTTGAGGAATATTAAAAATTAAATCCCAATAACATTTATAACGGAGATTTGCTATAGCTCTAATTTTTTTTCCATGTCGAAACACCGATCTCCTTCTCAATATTTTCCAAAAATACTTTTAAGTTCTGAGATAGAAAATACAATATACTTCAATCCTTAACATATTTGATTTAAATACCTTTGAAAACGAAAGTTGGACACTCTAAAATCCGTAGAATTGAATCAATGGAAAGTGAAATCTCACTTCCAAAATGAAGTATTAAAAAAATGTGCGGTGTGGGGAGTTCATAAAATGACTGGATAAATCAAATTGAGTCATATATATATTTTCATTCTTCTGAATGAAAGATTTATTGAAACATTTCCCCGTAAATAGTGGTTTTGTTAATAGCAATTAGTATTATCTTTGTACCTTTTTAAACTACTGAACTGTCATTAAGAAACATAAAATATTTCTATATATGCTTTTTGCACCAAATACATAATTTAGATGGGTTTTTCAAGTTACAGTTTAACATGTTATCTTGGTTTTTTTCTCTCTTCCAACCAGAGCAGAGTTATTTGTAATAAAATTCTCTTCTGTAACATCACGAATCGAAATCTATATTTGACCTGCTATAAACTTCATAAATGAAGTTTCAGGAGTAAGGAAAAGGGAAATGAGTTATTAGGTGCCACTAACGCACTCTGAAAAGAATTCTTTTATGACTTTACAAAGGCTGTAACTGCCAAAAGTCACGAAAATGTCCTCCGCAATCAAAATCATTATTTTTTTTTACTTCGAAACAGAAAAAGGAGGTTCTTTGAAAAAGAATACGTGAAGAACAAAAGTTAAACACAATGTAATAACCGAGAACAAATAAAATTACTAACTAATTTCAACTTTTTCATCAAAATAAAAACGTGATGTGTTCAAAAAAAAATACATAAAAATAGCTTCATGCATAAAATAATGAAGGTTGCAATAATATTACCAAGTGAGATAATATAAAAGTAAGATTTTATTATTTTGACTGAAAGTTTTTATTTTAAGTTCCCTTTACAGCTGTTCATTCTGACATAATAGAAATTTCCATTCATATATACCCTAATGATATTATTCGAATAATATAACTTCATGTAATTATGAACCACTTTTTTACTATCTTAATTTGCAGGAAATATTATTGTTCATTATATTGAAACACGATATTCAAGAAAATTCTTTATTTTTGAAATGTTTAGTAGTTGCTTAAATAAATCATTTGAATTCGTAAATTTATGGTCCATTTAAAATAATATCAACCCAATTATATGTATTCAATAACATATAATAATTATTCAAATATTTATGTAATATTCTTTAAAATTTTGAATATTCTATTTTGAACCAAAAACACAAAATACAAATAACAGATTACGATAGATACATAAAAAAAGATTTAAAAAGATTGTGAATTAAAAAGATCAGAGGAATCGAATATGATTTGGAAAGAAGAATTGAAATGTATTCGAGGGAATGGACAGGTGAGAAGTTTGACGAGTAAATAACTGGATTTTATCGTTTTAAGAGATGAAAGGAAAGATTAAATTTTGAGGGAACCAGGAACAGGGTGTTTTCAGTCTTTAAAAAGTACTGTTTATTAGTTTTATTAGTAGTTTAGAAAAGTCAGACTGTTTATTAGTTTTCAATATCTTAACTCAGATGTTGTCCTAGATACTTGACCGTTATTCAAAATTACGAAACTTGATTCCAATATCTCTAATGGTGCTTTGAGTTCATCATCAATAAAGCCGTCAATCAATCAGAAATTAATATCAATGAAGAGAAATTTCTTAGTAGAATAAATATTTGTCGAACACAAAAAATTTACTAATATTAATAAAACATTTATATATCATTTCAGGCTAAGAATAAACAAATGAGAGAAAATGTAAGAAAAATCCATGTTACATTCCGAAGAAGACGATTAGCATTTCAATGTAATAAATATGTCTGTAAGTAAAGAAAAAAAATCATTCTTTGTCATTTATTATGGAATCAAAAGGTCTTAAAATGTGAAATGTTATTTATTCTGTCCCCCCCCCAAGTATATTTTTAAAGATTAAGAAGCAATACATTTAGTGTAGTTGATTATTTCACCATAATTAAACTCCATATCTTTATACTCTTCATACAGTTCGAGATTATTCCTGAATGAAGGGAAAAAAGACTTTTTGAAATATCTTTAGGGATTGGCATTTTATTCAATAAACATACGATGACAATTTTTTTATGGATAAATAAATTTTTCTTGGAAAAAATTGGGATTTTTTTTGGAGTTTGAAAAATAATATGTTTTTAAATCAGTTCCATAAGAAAGTCATCTAACATCTTGACCTCTCAACAAATTCTAGACAAACACAATTCACTTTTATTTCATTACTCAGCATCATTTATTTATATTCTTGAATAGGTATGCATCTAGAGCTTTAAAATTGGATTTTAAAGAATATATAAGGGTTGATTAAAAATAATGCGAAGGTACAATGTTAAAAATAATAATATATGTATAAATTGTTTTGTAAGAGCATTCAATAAATTACAAATTTGAAGCATTTTGTATCAGGCGATTCGATTAAGATATGGTATTCTGTAAGTCCCAAGTAAATACAGTTTTGCTTACATGTCATAGAGAGAAGGGAAAATAAACTAAAAAGTTTGTTTTAAATTTAGTAAGACGGTAAAGGAAATCTACTCAAAATGCTTCCTATGATGGACGACGGGTATGCAGTAACTCAAAAGAGTACTGACAAATCTTTTGAGGAATTTTGCAATTTTTCTAGAACATCGAAGATAAAGGATGTCTAAGAAAACATTCAGAAGACTGCGGATGGAGATATTTTGAAAATTCGAAAAATGATTTATTCATGCCGAAGAGTAGCAATTCTTTAAGTAGTGGAGAGTTGAACATATTTAAAATGTCCGTTATATCTTCGCCTGGTTATGGCCAGATGATTAACTATTTATTTGAAGCAACATGAGGATTATTGGTGACGGATCTCATAGTCTTTGAATCATGGTCAAAGGACGAGAGAGTTAACTGAGCTGACACCCCCTTCTCCTAACTTCCACACCATCCCAACTTGAGATATTGGAGCTCCAAAAAACCGATTAAAGTGCCAAAAATTTAAAGTGCCAAAACAGTTACGCTACGGTCTTCAGTAGTGCCAGGACTCCAGCTCACGATTCTACTAAAACACCCCCTACTATCCTGTAGACTATGGCCATTCAGCTAGCACAGCCTCAAACTATGGCCAAACAAATGGTCTCTCTCTCCCTTTTTGGATAATTAAGCTAATCGAGATACTGATCCTATCGTATCCCTTGTTAATGACTAATCGTTTATCGTAACCATATTATAAGATGCAACAGTCGCAAATTATATTATGAGGCAGAGTTTTGTAGTGATTATACTAAAAAAAAAAGGATATTCAAAAAGTGCCCGTGTTAGGAATGATAATGGGGTAATTCATCGTAGAATTGTTCGTTGATCGGTTTTCCTTTTTCTATGAAGTACATGAGTATAACGTTCTTTGTATCCCAAGAAATCGTTTCCTTAATTTTTCCAACTTATGAAACCAAACCGTCTTCGTCTGTTTTGGAGCAGATTCACTGGAAGGTTTTATAATCACCCATTACTTTGATTGTTGTTCAATGTCCTATATATATAATGATGAATACATATCTCATGGACGACTAGACGGTCACGGTCTTATAGAAGGTGACACGGTGATAGTACTTTTTGAAGTACGTGTTTTTGACGATAGATGTTGATAGATGGCAAAAATTCATTCAGTGCAATAGGATTTTAATTATTGTATTTTTCTTTATCCGTAATGGTAGCTCAAAAACACAAAAAGTGGTTCTTTAACTATTGTACTGTTCTTTGCCTGTAAGTGCTATTATAAAGCTGCACAACTGTTAAAGAACCACTGTACTGAAGCTTTTTTTTTATCTTTATTGTAACAGCATCCAAATATTCTTTCCCAAGGTTAAAAATTGGCCAGAAACAACATTGTGAGGTATCGTCTTTTCTTTTCTTTCTTTCTTTTTTTTTTTTTTATACGTAATTGATTTGGTCCTAAGTGACTTACGACTATTTGATCAAAAAATTAAACTAGAATTATGAGGTGTAAATTTTTATTAAATTTTAGGCATTCTGACTACAGCAACTATTCATTTGATATATCCGAGCTCGTGCAGAGTTCTTTTTGCAACTACAACAGCTAAAGTAATTTTAACGATCTTTTATAATTTAAATCCAGTCAAAATTAACTTCAGATATATCAAGTTTTGAATGATTATCTGCGATTTTACCAAAAAGGTATACCTGTTGGTACTTTCGCGAATTTTTTTTATAAGTAATTGAAAAAAAGGAGCTAGAGAGAGAGAGATGAAAACAGTTCAACTTCTAGAAAAATGTTCGATATTCAAATTAATTACACACTTTTGTCTTGAGAAAGAGTTAGTGGCCGCGAAACCGAAGTTGTCATGGTAGCGAGCTCGTAGCCGTAGGATAGGGGAAAGAAGATATACAAGAAATCACATCAAGAAAGAACAATAGGTACAATGGATTCCACTCAGAGTGTTAAGGGGAATGTCGAAATAGATTTCGAAAAGTGAAAGAAAAGAGCTATTGAAATGAACAAGCAAAAAAGAAATAAAAGCGAATTATTTGAGTTTGGTAATGATTATCATATCATCAAATATCGTAAAGCACAAAGCGTACAAAATGTTTTTTAATACAAAAAGAAGGAGGAACCCACATCAGGAAGGAACAATAGGTATGATGGATTGCACGCATAGAATAAAGTTAAATGTCCAAAACGGACTTCCAAAAATGTAAAAAAGGGCCATGAAATGAACGAACACAAAAGTAATTAAAAGAAATGAGCAAAAGCGAATTGTTTTAGTTTGTTAGTGATTACTATATCACTAAGTAACAAGAAATGCTCGGTGACTTAAATTTTATCAATAGAATAAGGCAAAGACGGTATTCAAGAAATTTCAAGAAGAATGAACAATAAGTAACATACGATGGATTACACTCGGAGTGTACAGTAAGATTTCCAAAATGAATTTTTATAAGTGAAAACGAAAGTGCACAATGAAACAAACGAACAAAAATGAAACAAAAAGAATGAAAGCAAATGAACAAAAGCGAATTACACGAGTTTCTTAACGATTATCATATCATTAAATAACGTAAAATGCCGAGTGTTCATAACTTTTTTTTAGGAAATAGGAAATTACCCATCAAGAAAGAACAGTAGGACGAGGGATTTCTCTCAAAGTGCCCGAAAAACGTAAAGTTACTGTATATTTCCGAATACAAGCCGAGAGTGTATTTTTTTCCTAAAAACATATCCAAAATCAAACTCCATGTAGAAGCCGAAGTAAAAAAAATTATGAAAGACGCATGATTGGAGATTCCATCTTATGTAATAATTCGAGCTTTTAAGAATTGCTGCATCTGTAACTGTATGGATGACAGCTAGTTGATTTTGTGTATGAAAAGGATATTAATTCTCGATTGGGAAGCGTTTGAAAGCGATGATGAGAGAGAGAGAGAGAGAGAGACATGCATCCAGACATTTCAATCAGTAAAAATGAATGTGATGAAAGAATCGGATCCTCAGATTCTGAAATGTACTTTAGAGTATTCATATGACTTACTTTCTTTTTTGGGAAAAGGTTGCTTTCAAAACACCGAAAGGTAAGTTAGAAAGTTTTAATAATATTCCTCTTCCATTGTTATTTTTATCTGTGCATTATCTACGGTATTTTATTGTTATTTCTAGTGTATGTTTTGGTATTTTCCCGCAAGCCAGATGCAAAATTCGCCAACATCAAATTTTTCGTTTCCGAGACGACTAAAACGAACCAATAATATAAACCCTTTCGAAAATCAAACAACTCATATTTCATAAAGAAAATAATCGCGCGTTTCACTCAGAATCATTTTCCTCAGTAACATAAGATATGTATACTAAAGAGATAAAAACTTGTTATATTAGGCGATTTATCGCTTGCGTGCAGCTAACGGAAAAGTATTACTTTTTTTGTGTACCAGCAGAATCTCCATATGTAAGTTGACCCAAGTAATTAAGGTCGGAGCTAGTTTCGGAAATTCTCGGATTATACACAAAAATATGCTGTACATTTCAAAAAGGAGCTTCCAAAACAAAAAAACAAAAAGGGTCATTGAGAGAATCATAGGCTGCTTTATACGAGTGTGATACAAAAGTCAGAAGGAAACCCAAACTATATATAAGTAGTTTTTAAGGATGCCATTTCACACTGATGACTGCTCACCGTTCGTAAACTAGTGGATCAACCGTATTTTTCTTTATCTTGTAACAATGATTCTATTAGTAAGAACTTTCACAGATATCTCATAAATTAATATTTTTATGTGCTTTCAAAAGAAGAAGTGTAGTGATTTCGTTTATTCCTTTTTCCTGATAAAAGTTTGACTTTGACACTTTGACTTAAATCTTTTACAACACTCTAAGTGGAGAGTTGACCTCGGTCCTAATGCAAACAATGTGTCCTACTGATTGTTACTATCCATCCTTTTATTCTGTAGAAATAGTTTGCGAAATCCTACACATTTAATGAACTATCTATTTTTATTCTAAAAAGACATATAGTTTCTAATAAGTTGCATTTTATTTTTTCTATATTTATGGCTATGAATTTTATAAAATGCCTTAAAGAGTAAAACGAGGCTTGAAGAAGAGTAGAATCAATTCTTTATGGAAGTCAAGTACTCAGAAAAGTAACCAATCTTTCTTATTAAACGAAATTTCAGAAGATCTATGGATAAGTGGTTAGAAGCTCTTTGTAGAATTTCACGAGAGATTGGATATATTGATTTTCTCCAAAACAGAAAGAAATCGGATCTGAACAGATACGTAGATACTATCGTATCTTGAGTAAAACATATTGGTAAGCAGAAATATAAAAGTACTTGCATCATTGTTATTCAAAAACGCAAAAATAAATATATATTTGTTTTATTGATATATATATATATATATATATATATATATATTTATCTCTTAATAGATTTTCTTGTGATAAAATAAGTATTCTCAATTCAAGTTATATCTGAATAAATTAATATTGGAACATTTTAATCCCAAAATGATCTTCTCAAAAGCAGACCAAAATAATAATTTTTGTTATTCAAGGCAAATGAATTTTTCTCGCAGTCATACTTAATACACTGCAGTGGTGTTCTCTTACCTATTTCGTTTATAATCTTAACCTCCTTTGTACAGAAGTATCACATATGATACTCACACTTCTGAATTTTTTTAAAAAAGTCCACTTGAAGGAAATAAGCTGGTAACTATAGTATCACATGGGATACATTTTAAAGTACTGTCTATAATTTTTTAGCTCCACAATAAATAGCAGAACTAGTTCTTTTTTAGATTTTATTAAATCAGTTTTAACGGTAAAAATGAATTCTTCACTCCGAATAAGTAAATACTTTATAATTATTTAATTGCAAATTGTAATCCATTTTAAGAGGATAATTTTATATAAGGATATATAGCCGTTTTGTACAGATATATAGATCTGAATTTGTCTCTAAATAATAAGACCTGAGGAAACTGTAAATTTTATAGTATCACATGTTATACTTTGGTTTTCAATAGTGATGAAGTCAGTTTTGGTTTTATATTCTTAAATTATTTGTCCCCGCTCTATTTATGACACTAACATCAAGTAATCAATATGGTATGGAATACACCGGAATTGTTATTAGATATGCTACTGAATAGAGAAGTTTTTATAACAGGAACTTTAATGAAGAGCAAAGTTCTAAAATTAGCAGAATTACAAACAGTCATGAGATGAAAAGAAATGGCCATGGTCCTGTTGATCAAATTGTACAATATGACAAAAAAGGTTCTTAGTCAAATGGTTTGATCACAGAGATGTATTGTTGTTATAAACAGAAAGTGGTAAGCTTACAGCGCAAATATATCATCAATGGTCCAAGAAAGGTAAAAAAAAAACATAAATATCGATTGCCCTGCAGTTGAAAAATTTCATTCAATTCATGGGGGGGGGGGGGGTAAGAACATTTAGATCATTGCATCAGCAACTACTGAATGAAAAATTGAACAAAAAATATTCATTAAGAGTAATCTTACTCAATTTCCAATGAGTGGTGCTTAAGTAGGATTTCGTCACAAAATGGAAGCTGTCAAAGCACACAAAAAATACAACCTCGATTACTTTTCCTTCAGATCGAATGCTACTACAACTTTGATCTATGGAGTGAAACAATGAGAAGTCGAATTTCTTCGATCAGCTCGTCGTTTGAATCGATTGAGGATAACGAATCTTCAGTTAAGCGAATGATACCACATGATTCTGCATGGAAGAAATATATAAGATATATGAAGGAAATGGTAGGCGATAGAAATCACAGGAGAAAATGCAGAATGCTAGAATGTAATGCTCAAAATGCAGTGCAAAGTTCCTTCTGTAAAATATTTCCGTTCTTCAAAGTTCAAGAAACTGCTTCGAAAGATTCCATGAAACATAGTGAATTTATTCATGTCTAAATATTTGTCTAACTTCTACAAATAAAATGTAATTTGAATATAATACTCCAATTCTTAATTTTTTATTTTGTAGTAGTTTAACCCTGAAGTATCACATGTGATACTTTTATTCCAACAACCCACCCCCACAATAAAGAAAAATAAAGCTATAATTTTTTAACATAATATGATGGTATTAATAAATTCTAATCCGTTTTGAAGGAAAACTACTGTTATTTTTGTGTCGGGTCTGAGTTGGTTAAATTTAAACTCAGGATCTAAATTTCTACTCAAGTTCAAGCACAGACTATTTCATTAAAATAGTCAGTTACATGCATAATATCTTTATTTACTCCTCAAATAAAGAGGATGCTCTTCACATTTATACTTTCTTTCTCCTCGATACTTACAAATTACATAATCTTTTAAAGAAATCTCTTACCGGAATAATGTGCGAGTACCTCTTTAGATTGTTCTGACAGCGTGGAGTCCTAACCTCACCAAATCTGGTAATTTACTTCAAAGTTCACCATACTAACAATCTTGCTAGCATAATATTAATTATTTCAAATCAAATTTCTGTCGCTTTTATACGACTTGCTTATATCTATTCACTCCACTTCTGAAGTTCACCCAATTTGCATCATATTCCACCCGATTGGGATGAAGCTGGGAGAACTTAAATAGAAAATCAGAAAGAAATTCCATATTTTAGTTGAAGGGAAATAAATCGCATTAGTCAATGATAAAACATTACTTTGATTTTTGTGGAGAAACACCAGGTAGCCTGTTTGGTGAAGAAATAGACTCATAATTCATGGTTAGTAATTTTTGATAACTTATTTCTATACCGGGGTTGAGGAAGGTCAATTGTGCCTAAAATCATTGTCCTGATTCTGGAGTAGAGAAGAGGGTGCTAGCCAAGATAAGAATCGGAATTACTGTTCTTTTATATAAGTTGTTGTATTCCAAAGTACTGTTATTTTGGAAATCTCTCAAACTTCAACATTAGAGAATTTTAAAAAGCAAATAATTTCGCTTTTTACTTGTATATTAAGTGCAAATAAATACATTTTCAATGTTTTTTCAAGCAGTTATATCTGGTATATTACTTTGATTTAGCCAGAGAAAAGGGTTCAAACCGTTATCAAAACTTTTATTTCATATTCCTGCATACAAATATTATAACATTGAAAAAAACTTAATTTCACATTTTGTCATATTTTAAAATAAATAAATGTTGAGCGAAAAAGTGAAACAAATCAATGATATAATACAATTTATGTATAGTATGTAACTAATGTAGTATTTCTCTCATTAAAGTAATAAGGATTCGTTAATTTTTTCATGGAGTTATCGGCCTTTGTATATATATATATATATATATATATATATATATGTATATATTTGACATGCTACTTAATTGACGTGTAAAAATACATTTTGATTCAGGATTGTAATGAACACTCCTTTTTCCAATTAAGATTGTTTATTCATTTTGCTGAGAGAGAGAGAGGCATTAAATATACATTGTTAAAATGGATTAAGCAAAAAGCGTAGCTTCGCCTCCAAGATAGAAGCTGAAAGCGAATTTTTCCTTGCCTTCGAATTTATAGAAGGGATTTCTCCCAATCATGTGGTATAAGATAAAGGGATTATGAGGGATACTGACGACGTCTATCGGTGTAATAGGAATTAATTCTTACAGATTTACTACTATGTGAAAGTTGATTCAACAGATTTAATGCTCACAAAAATTAATGGATAATTTGGAATTGTATCAGGAAATAAGGACGAATTCTTTACTAATGGGTTATAGAATGGGAAAAATTAGGAAATTGAATTAGTTTTATGTGAGATCATTTCATATATAACAGTAATAAAAATTTAACTGACACTCGATTAACTCTTGAGCATATGCAAAAACGTCTATTAATATCATGATTTTCTTGCATTGTTTTACAATGTACAACATGATACTTATTAAGAAGAGTTCATCTCAAAGGTTATGTTCTAGAAAAAACCTGCGATACATACGAAAAGAGAAATGTAATTATAGAAAAAAATATTAATAAAAAAGCGAAATAGGAGAATATGAATGAAAAAACATAAACAAAACTAAAAATTAATTATAAATAAAAAATAACATTAATAAATTGAAAACAATAAAATAAATGAAAGCCACAAAGTAAATGATAAATAAATAGCAACAAGTTAAATAATAAATAAGAAAGTAAATGATAAATAGGGAAATTAATGAAATAAAGAATAGGTAAGAAAATAAATGAAAGGAATAATAAATGTAAAATGTACAAATATAAAAAATAAGAAAATAAAATATAAATAAAAATACAATAATAAATAAGAAAACAAGCAGTATAAGTTATAAATAGAAAATAAAAATATTGATAAAGGATAAATAAGAAAACAAATAATAAATATATAGAAAACAATAAAATTAAATAATAAGTATAAAAATAATATTAAGTAAGAAAATCAACAGAATTCATATTAAATACAAACAACAAAATAGTAATAAATTAGATATTAAAAATTTAAAAATAATAATAATAATATAGATAATAAACACAAAAATAAAAATAATTAAATAAGAAAATAAATAGGAAATAAAATAAAAAAAATGTGAAATAAAAAGTTGATGGAAAAATGTACAATTGTTAAAAATACAAAGGTCCAAAAAAATCTAATTTTTTTAATTAACATTTCAAATGCTAAATAAGGAGTAATAATAATGAATTTTGATTTCAATATAAATAAATTGTTTCGTTTTCCTTTCCCTCTCTCTCGATTTTAATTGCAAAATTTGTTTAATTACATAAATTGCGATTAATAAATTACATTATTTAGACAGGAATTTTGAATGCGAAGCTATTATTACTTCACAATTCCTCAGGGTAATGTGCGAAATACCTCTTTATATTTTTATTTAAAATTACAGATGTGAAAATATATGTTGTACATTATTAAAAACTTCATGTGAAATAATATGGAGAACAAAAATATGAAACGAAAATTAAAAAAAAAGCATTTATTTAATCTATAGGAAAACCGAATTGATATGGTAATAAGAGGGAGAACAAGTAACGCCACAGATATAAATTCCAAGAATAGAACATTTCATACGCTTTTTGTATATTTTTTTCTACGTCTCGAGACTTGTGAGTTTTTTCGTCTGATATCTTCTCTTTATGAAGAGAAACAAAGATGGAATTATCATATGACCACAGAATAAACTTTACGTAATGCTATTTGACTGATATCAAGAATAGGCTGGTTCTGAAATTTGGATTCGGAGATTCAAGTTTAAACCAAAAAAAGGCGCAAAAGGAATGCGAGTTCATAAATTAAAAAAAAAAATATTCCAGACCTTTTTCTAGAAGAAATTTTTTTAAGAAAAAATATATTATGCTAAATATTTTGCTTTTTTATTTTTAAATGAAATTCAAAGATAAATTAAAATGGCCTCTGGATATGAGGAGGCTCTAAAATTAGAAATTGTTCATTAAAGAATTGCATCGTGTTGCATTATTTGATGTTAATAAAGAACGGAGATAGTTCTGAAAGTACCTGTTTTTGACAGTAGATTGGTGTGCTACCATTTTAAAACAATTATGGCATTGATTCATACGTTAGGATTGATTTGCTGACAAATAAAAATTTTATTGTTGCTATTTCGATATGTCGTCGACCTTTTGCATCAAGTTGTCACCATCGGTGAAAACCAGGATTCATAATTATACCACTGAAATCAAGAGACAATTGAAATATTGGATTGATTCCTGTGAATTTACTTCACTGAAAGCGAAAACTGTCTCATCATCCGGAAAGGTTATACGAACGATTTTTTAGCATGCGAAGGACGTCATACATATGCGTTTCTTGAAAAAAGGGAAACCGATATCATTAGACAATACTACAGTTAATAACCACATTTCCAATAACAACACGAGTTTTTGAATCAGCCTTGTATTTAAACTGCTTATTTATTATGGAATAACTAGTGATGAGTTCCGTAAAACATTATCATTTTAAATTGATTGAACTGTTAACAGTGTTTTTTTTTAGGTGGAGAAGGTCTTTTAGCTTAAAAAATGTATACATGAAACATTTTTGTTAAGGTAATGTTTTTTTATTCATAGAAATTAAATATTATTCATGAAAAATAAAAGAGAAATTTTGTAATGATAATTTAATTAATCTCAGTTGTAATAAAAATAATCACATGTTATACTTTAAATCAATTAATTAAAACTAATTTTGTTAAAATTAAGTGAAAATGCTCTTTTAGATTTCCTTTAATTTTACACGAACGAATTATTACATCAAAAATAAATCCTTTAAGATTTCAAAAACTCTTTATGTTCTTTTATGTTCCTAGATGGTTAAATAAACTGCTTTTTTGCGTGTATATTTCAAATAATACTTTAATCTGAAGTTTCTGAGATTTCTTAAAATTTTGTAAGTTCATGTTCGCATTAATTTAAAATTTAATGACAGCAATAAATATAAGACACTCATTTATCGTTAAAATACACTCAAAGGAGTACAGTCAAAATTTAAGAAAGAAAAAAAATTAATGAAGAAGAGCAAGTAATTGAAATAATACCAGTCTTTAATTGCAGAACATCGTTAAATTAATTGCGAACTGTAACAAAAATACCAAATGCGAATTATTGATTTCACTAGTCAATTTTTGCCAAAAGTTTTGACTTCATTTGCTGAGATTAATTTGAATATATTTTAATAAAAATGATAAAGGTAAGAGTTAAAAGTATATTTAATCGATAATTTTTAATTCTTTGTGTATTCGAACATTAAACTGAATTCAGTCTCCTCTTTGATCAAAAGTATTTTTGCTTTATATTATAGATTTAACGGGTTTACACTTAATCTAACTATTAAGTAATTCACATATTGCATGTTTGATATAAAAGATTCAATGGAAGTATTGGGTGTCCCTTGGTGATTGGCGACTTTTGGGTGCGATACCGATTTAAATGTGGCTATTTAAGTTATGGTAAACCTTCATTACTCTACTTCATTATGACACTACTTTTGCAATCTTTTTCTCAGTTGGCATTTTTTCCCGAAAAAGTCGCTAAGAGGCACCCAATACTTCACTTTACCCGAATTAAATTAATCAACTTCACTAAAAAGAAGAAAAGTTTATTACTTTCTTCACAACATAATCACTACGGTTTTGAAAAATTTTTTTCAAAAGAAAATGAAATGCAACTGTAAGTGAAAATGATTAAAGAACGAATCGTAGCTTACATTAAAATGATTAGGTTCAGTTCAATATCAAACGAAATGTTCAATTCACTTATATGCTCAAAAATTATTGAATTTAAAGAGTAAAAAATTCAATTATTTACTATTTTCCCAATAATTTTATTTCTCAGTTCATTTTCTGAGAAATTCTTTTCGTAGCTGCATATTGAATACGATAATATAAACAGATAAATTCTATCACTCAACAAATTTCTT
The DNA here is from genome assembly GCA_019974015.1 of Nephila pilipes. Lineage (NCBI taxonomy): Eukaryota > Metazoa > Arthropoda > Arachnida > Araneae > Nephilidae > Nephila > Nephila pilipes. The sequence goes on from BMAW01032965.1 coordinate 45,820, forward strand.
TTTAATACGATTATTCGTGTGAAAACTGTGAATCGCTGCATCAGTGCTAGATGGTTTCGATACGGGATCTAGTCTTATTTTGATTAATTTTAAAGTACTTCCAGAATTCGCAATGATCAGAAAAATTTAAAGACCAATTAAAAAATCATTTTTTTTTATTTATCTGACTAGTTCAAAAATATTCAACTCAGCAAGTATAACAAAAGTAAGCCTTCACTTGTATTAAACATTATAACAATTATTAGGCGTTGCCTCACTTCGACAACAATGATATAAACTAAAACACCTCAATAACCCTAGGGGAATTCCTTTTGGTCTATTAGTGCATACAGAGACTGGAGCTTGAGACCCAATGAGGACGAAAGTTCGAAACACCACCTGCTCACAAGGTAAACTGTACTCCCCCACCACGGGGTAAAAAACCTCTATCGGTTGAAAACATCTGCAGCCAAAGTGATGACCTATATCTTGAATACTAAATGGCAGCACAACCGACTGGTTACATATGCCATCAACGCAGAAACTAGCCTCTGTGTGTCTAACTGAAACACTCTCATATAATCATACTTAGTGATAAACCGGCTACAGCGCAAGGATAAAATAAACCCGCCATTTCAACTCGGGACCGTTAATGACATCAAATGGGAGTTGTTCAAAGCGAAACTCAAGACAACGGAGATGGGATGTGTATCATTAGCAATAATTGCTGGATAAGCGACGTTCTCTTCAAATATATCGTTCAGAATGTTCCTCTTCGTTTCATGAAGTTGATACTGGAGGGTGTGTACGTGGCTGCTCCCTTTAACAACGAAGACAGAAGTTAAAACGCTTTCATAACCAGCTTGGTGGAGAATCCCTTTTAGTCTAGTTGATAAAAGCACTGCAAAAAGCGACCAGAAATGTTTCCTTCGGACCCAGTGGTCGAAGGTTCGAAACGCTACCTGCACTGACAAGGTCAACTGTTTTCTCCCGATTAAGGGGGATAAATATCCTCTAATGAGGTGGGGTAGAAAAGACACCCACCGAAAATAAAAGTAGGAGTCGTATGCAAGTAGTAGATATTAGGTAGAAATTTCGAACTAAGCAAATCATAATAAATGAGTTGAGAGATTTTAGTTAAATCTGTATCAGTTTCAATGATGCTTGGTTAGATTTTCACAGGATGTATTATAACAATTAATTTAATAAAAGTAGGAAGCTATACTAGATGCAACTTAAAAGAGCCATCCAATTAAGGACATTAAATGAGTCGCTATTCTAGTTACATCTGCACCAGCTATAATGATAGAAATATTTTTGCAGTTGGAGAAAGCGCAATTAACATCCTCCTATTCACGAAATTCGATTATTCCAAGTACGCCATTTTAAATGTTGCGTCTGGAACGGTTTTCCCACTTTTCATTTGGTAACTTCCTTTTGCGCATGTGCGTATGGATTAACTCTTTTTATAATACGTTTGCTTTTTTAGTCAGTCTACTTAAGTAAATCCAACATTTAACACTATATGGAAACGCAAATATATATTTTTTAACTTTCTGTCATGTATTTGCCTGCAATGCGTATTGTCATCTAAATGTGTAAATAAAAATAAAAAAAGCTACTCGATTGTAATAGGACATTTTTTTAGAGACCAATGATGTTTAAGGATCACCAGCTTTTTAAAAACGAGAATTCTCTTTAAGTAAATAGGTTCTTATTTTGCTTATCAGTGAATAATAATTTATAAAGTTGTTTTATTTTCATTTGATGTACTGGAAAGTTAGATTAATTTTATTTTTTGTGTCATTTGGCATTCCTGCCAGGATATTTAACGTTTATAAAAACAATTTGATTTGTAAATTTATTGTTGAAAAAAAGTAGCTTGATTAGTAGACATGTCTGAAGATAAAGTAGTTTCATAAAAAAAGAAGAATAAAAACCACGGTACTCTTGAGAGCTGCAGAAAATAACATCATAACTAAATTTGTGCACGAACTTTCGAAAACAGAAGAAACAGAAGTTATAGAGTTAGAAGAAATCTTAAAAACTCTTATAACTAAGTTTCAATCGCTAAATAATAGAAATATAAATAAAACCACTATTTAATGAAGTTGAATTTGAAAACGAACTCTCGAAGTCTAAAGAATATCGTGATAAATTTACTATTAAGAAATTTAGTACTAGCAAATGTATTCGTGAATTAAAACAAAATATGTCGAACGTTAAACATGCGAATTTCAATACAAAAGTCGAGAAAAATTCTCAAAACCCCGAAAAAGAGGATCCTAACAGCCAACTAAGTAAATATTAAAGAAAGTATTGTGCAGATAAAATTATTATATCATGTGCCTCTAAATTTTATGGTGATATAAACCGGTGGTAAATTTTTTGGATCAGCTTCAAACCAGCAATCCACAAAAATAATCCTTTGGGCAAAGTCGACAAATTTAATTACATGAAAGCCCACTGGGAGGAGCTGCGTTAGACACAATTGCAAGAGTTTTCCATTTCCGATTCGACATATGATGTTGCTATAAATTTATTAGAGAAACGATTTGACAGAAAGGATTCTGTGATTCAATCATATGAGTAATATATCAAATGTTAGGGCTTTGAAACAATCCAATGATATTCTTTCATTTATAAAAAATTGTGTGATGAAATTTCTACTGAATTAATAAGTTTACAATGTCTAGCACTGTGTATTGAAAATATTTTAAACATAATACGCATAACTATTTAGAAGGTTTTTTCTGATCGACATTTTTATGGAATATAATAAATTAGAAAACAAAAAAATACTATACAGGAATCAACGTAGTAATCAATTTTCTATCGCTCTCGCTTAAGCCACGTGAGTGAATGCTATTAATGAGTCTAGAATTCACTACTAGAAAGCACCACCTTCCTTTTCCGTCTGCGGTTTCATCATATGAAATGCATTTCAGTTTTTAAAAAATCAATCAATCTAGGGCAGAGGGGGGGGGGGCGAATCTTTATGTATCAACGTGCCATTTTTTATAAAAAAAAATTGTTTAATGAGGTCATAGACGTGCCGTCAAATAATTTTGACTTCGTGATTATTGCGAAAATTTTAATACTTAATACTATCATCTCAAAACTCTTTATTTACTACAAAAATATATTTTGCAGTGTCTCAGTTATACGCGTAATTAGAATTAAAGTAACGTTAATGTGTCTTCTGTTGTTGCAGATTTGATGACCAATAACTTCTATTATGATTGTAAGATGTTACTTTTAGCAGAATGCATACTGAACTGGAGCCATCTGTCAAACGATTTCTAAGCGAGTCTTTAATGATATTCATCTCTGAAAATAATGATTCACAGGCATAGGTAACAGGTCAATTGAAAAGTCCCCGGCCTGACACATAGATGGCGCTTCTAGAATTAAATCCATATGTTTTTTAGTTAACGCTAACCCTCAAAAAATGCGTGTATAAATTTGACAGCTGCCGGATCATTATTTTGTGAGTTATAGCATTTTGAGAGAAGCAACTTTTGTTATTGTGAAAAAAATGGATAAAAAGGAATTTCGCATGTTGATAAAATATTGCTTTTTGAAGGGAAAAAAATACAGTTGAAGCAAAAACTTGGCTTGATGCCGAGTTTCCGGACACTGCCCCAGGAAAATCAACCATCAAGGATTGGTATGATAAGTTTAGACGTGGTGAAATGAGCACCGAAGACGGTGAACGCAGTGGTCGCCCAAAAGAGGTTGTTACCGACGAAAACATTAAAAAAAATCCACAAAATGATTTTGAATGACCGTCAATTGAAATTGAATGAAATAGCAGACACTCTAAAGATATCAACTGAACGTGTACATCATATCATTCACGAATATTTGGGTATGAGAAAGCTCTGTGCAAAGTGGGTGCCGCGCGAGCTCACTTTTGACCAAAAACAACGACGAGTCGATGATTCGGAGCAGTGGTTGAAGATAATAAAGCGTAATAAACCCGAGTTTTTGCGTCGATATGTGACAATGGATGAAACATGGCTCCATCATTTCACTCCGAAGTCCAATCGACAGTCATCCGAGTGGACTGCACACGATGAACCCGCTCCAAAGCGTGGGAAAACGCAACAATCGGCTGGCAAGGTTATGGCGTCTGTATTTTGGGATGCAAATGGAATAATCTTCATTGACTACCTTGAATAAGGAAGGACCATCGACAGCGACTATTACATAGCGTTATTGCACCGTTTGAAGGACGAAATCGCCGAAAAACGGCCGCATTTGAAGAAAAAGAAAGGGCTGCTTCACCAAGACAATGCACCGTGTCACAAGTCAGTGAAAACGATGGCAAAAATCCATGAATTGGGCTTCGAATTGCTTCCTCATACACCGCATTCTCTAGATCTGCCCCCCAGTGACTATTTCCGGTTCTCAGATCTCAAAAGAATGCTCGCTGGGAAGAAAGTTTCGTCGAATGAAGAGGTGATCGCCGAAACGGAGGCCTAGTTTGAAGCAAAGGACAAATCGTACTACAAAAATGGTATCGAAAAGTTGGAGGGTCGCTATAATCAGTGTATCACCCTTGAAGGAAATTATGTTGAATAAAAAAAACTAATTTTGGCAAACAAATGTGTTTTACTATGGTAGGCCGGGGACTTTTCAATTAAACTGTTAGATAAAAATATGGTTAAAATAGCAGGAGCCAGCTTCTTCTAGCATTTAAATGTGTTCTCCTGACTTTTTTAACACATACCATATTTCCAAAATTTTGTTATTGGCGTTTTTACTTATATTGCTTGTCGATCTTTCTGTTTTAATTAATTCCAACTCTTTCCTTGTTTCAATAAATTTTTGAATCCATATTGAATGAGACTGAAAATCAATCAACTGTATTTAAAATTCTTTAATTTTCAACCAATCGAATTGGGATAAGTTCAGTTTATCAAATGAAGTCACATCAGGGTACATAATAAACATGAGTGTTTCCGATAATTCTTTGACCTGAGAAAATTTCGCTGAAAATTCATTGATTGAAGAATCAAGTACATAAATAAATCCTTCAGTGACTGTTTCTTCGCCTGGTTTCTCATGTATATCTGAATCGCTGATGTTTTTTTTTCAAGTTTGGAAAATACTTGTAGTTTCTTGTAATAATATCGTTCCTGTGTGTGTGGTGAGAGAGAAAACATGCAGTTTAGTGTCAAAAGCGCGAATGAGATCTATCTTGATGATAATTGTTTTATTTTTGCCTTGAAGCTTCACGTTCAATTCATTGAAATGTTGGTATATGTCTGTAAAAAACATCAATTATTGAAGCCACATAACATCCAACAACTGTGGGTATTATTAAATTTCTCCTCATTTTGCAGAAACAGTCTGATTTCTTCCAAGCAATCAACAAATTTTTGAAGTGCGTTATTAACAGCGAATATTATTATACATCAATAAGCTATTATACACCGAGGTGACTTCCTTTAAGAAAGCATCAAACTTTCGCTTATTTAAAGCCTGAGACGAAATGAGATTGACTATTTTTGTGACTACAGCCATTACATTATCAAGAGATGTTAAACTACTCTTAGCATAGAAGGCTTATTGGTGAATGATGCAGGGAATTCAAGAATCGAATTTCTTACGTCTGTTTGAAATAAACTTATGAAACCATTTTTTTTGCCCACCATTTTTGCAGCACCATCAATTGTTACTGAATTTTTTTTTTCAAATAAATTTCTTTCTCAGCAAGCGAATTTTAACAGCAGTACAAATATCTGTATCCTTTGTAGTTGTTAGCAACCATGTTTCTCCTATGCAATATCGAGCAAAAACAGCTAAACTTGCAGATTTAGTGACGTCAGAGCTTTCGTCAAGACATAATGATGTTGCGACGGTTCGCTAACAGGAAGATCATTCACATATTGTGGAGACCGCCAAACAGATTCTATAGGCGCTGCAAGGCAAAGGCAGCAACCATCATCAAAGGTTCATCGCAAAAGGCAGCAACCCTGGTGCGCGCGCTCCTTCTCTTCTAAGACTCTCTCTCTCTTTCCGACTTGCGCTGTAACTTGATGCTCGCTCGGAGCTCGTTGTACATAATTCAATGGTGTGTTATTAAAAAAATATTAAAGGGCTTAGTTTGTGTCTGTTTTAAAGGCAACAGCCGCAGCAATGTGAAAAGGAGCGCAGTTAATGTCAGTTTTTTGTTGATCTGCTACATTTCCAGTCAGTTTAAAGATTCTTTCTTTTATTGCGTTTCTAGTAGAGGAGTATCTTTGATGCGCTGAATGATATTATCTTTATTATCGAAATCATCAAAAAGTGAGGGCGCGAGTGCTTATCAGGCTTCCTTCAACAACTCTCCCTCTTGAAAAGGTTTACTACAAGCAATGACATTTGCAGCCGAGTAACTTGCCGCGCTCGAATGACAATTTTTGCTTTAATGACAAGTTAGAAATTCTCTGATACTCTTACTATATTGCACTTTATGTTTTTTTTTTTTTTTGCTGAACTAGCCATTTTAAATAACAGTTAAAAATCGTAAATATAACACAAATAAACTTCAAAATACAGTTGTGTCAACGAAATTATTATTATGCTATGCGTAAACAAACTATGCGTGATTAACAATTGTAGTCCCCGATGTAACTACAACAACAAACGAGCGTGCTCCTGTCCCCCGCCCCGCCCTCGAATACTCCGTAGTGTAGGATCACTCGCGTTCGTTCGTAAAGAAAATAAAAATAAATTAAATTAATTAAAAGAAAATAAAAATTAGAAGAAAATAAAATGTTTTTAAGTGATATAAATTTGAAATCCCACTGCTGTTTACATGAAGAAAATGACAATGAAATACACCTTTTATCAGGTCCTGATGTCTCAGGAAAAATAGTTACAAGTGAAATTGACCAACTTTTTTGTGGATTAATTGCAATGGAATCTATATTGAGATGAATCATGATGCTTAACTTTAACTACATATAATATATATATATATATATATTATATGTAGTTAAAATAATTTATTAACACTAGTACAGAAAAGTATAGAAAGGGATTCAAGATGATTGAGGAGGACTATTTAACTGTGCAAGTACTTTTTGTAGAAATCATTCTTTCACATTCTTTACGATGTGTTTTGGATTGTTATCGTGTTGAAAGGTCGATACTGGCTTCGAAATTATCTACTGACAACTGATGCCTGTAGGTTAATTTACAATATCATCTAATATTTAAAACGATCCGTCGTACCATCAATCCTGGTTCATTTCCTAAAGCCAATAGTCCATATTGACTCTCAAGCTAAGACTTCTCCACCATACTTCATCACAGGAACGATAAGGCGCGTTTTAATTTTTCGTTTCTGCGCCGCCAAATTTTATCTTGTCCAACATTTCCGAAAGTGTTATATTTACTCTCATTGTAAAAAGGACAGTTTTCCTAAAATCAAAATCCTTATGGCTGTATTCATTAGCAGAGTACGACCATTTTCTTCGATTTGCCTCTGGATATATGTGATTTTATCGACGAAAAAGGTTGTGAAATCCTTTAGATTGGAGGACTCTTCTAACTGTTTTCGCACTAAACATCCTTCAAGAATATATAGTTAATTTAATGGCAGTAATTTTGGAGATTTAAAAAAAAATCCCCACTTTCCTCCTTATTACTCAAAAATACAATTATTCAAAAATATTGGCTGCTCATTACGAGGCTTGTTCAAAATATCTCCAGTTATTCCGTAAATCCTTTAAATGGTTTGGATAATAGACCGACTTCTCCTTTTCCGGGACAGCTAATATAACGATGGTTATTAAATCTTGTTGTAAAATTTACGAATTTTTTTTTCACGACATTCATTTGTATATTAATGAATGATTGAAGATAATTTTTATATTAATAGCGGATCAAAATATTCGCCATTACTTATTCAAATTTAAAGACAAATGTGATTGAATTTGTCGTGATCAATTTTTAACAGTCGACTTTAAATATAATCGAAAATTTCACACAGAATTATTTTTATGTTTAAAAGGTATGTTATTTATAATTATGGAAATAAATAAGTCTTCTTATATAAATTTGGGATTAATAACATCTACTTTGGGTCAGTCTTGAAAGTAATTACTGTTATCAAAATTTTCCTGAAATATATGGAAAAATAAAATAAGACGTCGAGGCTATATATCAAGAAGAAAAAAAAAAAAAAGAGCTTTACCTTTTTTAGCTCTTGTTCAGTTTTTAACATAAAGTTTTGAAATAAACATCCGTTTTCCCAAAAGTTATTGATTTCCGGGTTATATAAACCTTAAGCCATGCTTTACTGGTCCTTGTTAATCATCAGACTTAACATGGTTGTTCGAGCCGTTAGGCAAATACAGCTTTATTAACCAAAATTAATAACACAACTGTTTCGAAACACCGTGAATCCATTCAGGGAATTGTTTCCGCCGTAAGCAAGGAAACAAATAAACGGTATACAAATGCAGGTTTCAGGACGGCCATGAATAACTAGACTGATCGCAGAGCTTTCCCTCAAATAGTGAACATTTCGCTAAAGTCGAAGAATAGTCCATCCTTTTCAAGGGCAATGTTCCCATCGGAACAATGGAAGGGCGGGCAATTATAAGCTTACGTTGAGCGTGGCAAGTGGGCATTTTCTGTACCAGGTATTCACATTCACACCTCTCGATCCGCCACTGAATGACCTGAAAGCAAATTCGACTTCATCTCCCCAGGCAGTTTCAAAGGGGAGGAGATAACATGATTTGCATGATGTACAAATCTGAAGGGTACTTTCTGAAGATCGTTTTCCATTTACAGAAACTCCTACTGTTGAAGGAAGTTAGGATTATCGATTTGTTGGAGTTTTAAATCGGGGAAATTGGTGCTAACAGTTATTTGGGTTCTGTTTAAAAATGTTGTAAGTAATTAGAATGTCATCATGGGCATTTTTGAGATCTGGATCTGAAATTCGATAATTCACTTTTCAGTGCTTTCGGTTTTGATAAGTTTCTGAAGTTTTGGAGTGATGACATTATTCGAAATTTCTCGGTTAGATTTTATGAAAAATTATTTTGTGAGAAGATTTTGCGTATTGTTTTACAAAGGAATGTTTTAAAGTTAAACTCTTTGATATAGTACAAGGCAAAGTTTAATAATTTATTTCATTGAGTTTTAAATCGTTGGAAATGGGTGTTTGTGTTTACTTAAAATTATCTTAAAATTACGTTAATTAAGATGTTTTTAGAGAAACTTTTGAAATCTGAGTATGAAATTCGATGACATCTTATCAGTAATTTCAATTTTGATAAGTTTCTTAAGTTTTCGAATGTTAATATTTTTGGAATTTTTTTGGCAAGATTTTATTAAAAAATATTTTGTAGGCCGATTTTACGTATTGTTTCATGAAGCATTATTTTAAAATTACAATTTTGTTATACTATAAGGGAATTTATTTTATGAAGTCTTATATTCTTCAGCATTTAATAAGTTTCCGCAGTTCGGAATGTGAATGTATTATTTGAAATTTTCCGATAAAATTTTATTAAAAGCTATTTTAACGGTAGAATTTAGATAATGTTCCTATAAACACTATTTCAAAACTAAATTTGTGTTATATTACAAGGAAAAGTTCAGTAGTTGATTACATGACGTTTTATATAAAGGATATTGGTTTTAATAACTATCTGGACTTTGTTTCAAAACGGAGAAAAAAATTAGACCCTCTATTAGTAAGGTTTTTAGAACTAATTCTAGATTTGTATATCCAATATTGAGTACTTTCTGTTCTTAAGCATTTTTTTTTTGTGAAGTTTTTCATTAGTCATTAACATTGTTTGAAAGTTTTTAGCAAGATTTTATTAAAAATCGTCCCATAAGATTAAATATTAGATAGTATTTAATTAAATAAACAAATGACTTATTTCACATATGATGTTAATTAAGCATCAAATATGAAATAAATTTGATTGCCTGTTTGTTCTTGATGTACTGTAATTATGGTAATTATATCTAATATTAATAGTGGTTATCTTAAAACAAATTATTTTATGTTCTAAACAAGTTGCTCATTTTAAAAAAATTGTCAAAACCAAATGTCTTAATAAAATCACGTACCAAACATATATTTAATTAACATTATGAAAATGAAATCTAGTTGAAGAACAAAAGTTTAAATCAACCAGTATTTTTCATATTGAGTATTAGCCGCAATAGCCTAGTGGTCATGATCGCGAACATGTGACTAGCGTTGTTTCCATCGAGTTATGGAGTCGAGTACTGATGCCACTAAAGACCCACTGCTTGGAGGGGGGGGTGATGCACGTTAAGTCAGTCGAGGCTCCAAGTCCTCCCATTGTCATGATGAAGATATTCTGACTCAGATGCCGTCCTCTTCACTTGACCGAAGTTCAAACTTACGAAGTCCGTCACCAATAGCTTTCAAGTTGCTTCTAAAAGTGTTGTTTTTAAATAATCGACCCATCAATAAAAATGATATCGTAATAATGTACATATGTTATTAAGTTATTAATGTCTAGGTTGTACCGAGCAGTCCTGATAAAAATGAGTTTTTATTAATAGCTTCGAAAATATACTTTCAATTCAAAATTATTCTTAGAATCAATATGTATGAAAACTGTAGAAATATCTTTAAAACAGCGAGGTAGAGAGTTGAGGGACTCATTTATATGCTAAGGTCACTGTGCATGCGATTGTTTGAAATGTAATTAATCTTTCGCGCTTCACAAAAATAATTACCACCCTGCTCCATGAACTACCTGAATTCTGTATCATGTAAATCGAAAAGACTTACGGAAGAGTGAGTGCGGTATTTGTAATTAAAATACTAGCACTACATTGTATTTATTTTCACTATGTAAACGACATTTTGTCTACTTTTAGGAAACTAGGCCTATCAGTCAAGAGCCAATCTGAGCATAATAATCTAATAATATATAAGTTATAAATAAGAGCTTTTTGTTATTTTGAATACAGCTCTAGAAATTTAATTTCTTTCAAAGTAATATAATTGAAATAGTATCACGACAAGTCACTTAATTCTTATATTTTACCAACAATGCTCTAAGACATCAGAAAGTTAGTAATGCTGTGGTTAAAATGGCCGATTCTGAGATTTAATGTGAGGAACTCCCAGTTATATATATCAACTACGATTTTGAAAGTGCTTCAATTAATAGTGTTTGCAGATTCGTAATTAGTGATTTCAAATTTATCGAATTTTTTTTATTACCAGTAATTTGATACAATTTTCAAACAAAATCTACATTTCGGTAAATTATATAGAATTCGTTAAGCTGTAAATATAAAATACATAAATTCATAAAAATAGGTTATTTTTTTTGATATTTGCATACTGTGGCACAAAGCAAATGAAAATAATAGATTAAACATATATAATCTGAATAAAATTCAAAAATGTATTATAACAAATTATAAGCAGTACTTAAACATGAACAGTTTTTCATAATGAAGCAATTATAAAATATATAATTAAATACATAATTTTTTTTGTGGACATGTTTTTAAAATAAGCACTTAAGAAACATAACTAATAAACATTTTGGTCTCCTAATTGTGATGAAATTTTTGTACAAAATAATCTCGCCACAAGAAAAGATCTTTCAGATTCCACTCTTTTTGGCTTAATAATAATTAATGAATTGAAAACTATTTGAATATATTTTCTTCTTATATTTTTCTGATAAAAATTCTCTACTTCTTTTTTAAAAATTTATTATTTATTTGCTTATATGTTTTGCTTATTACTTAGAGGAAGCTTATTATGTTGCATTTCGGTTTTTGTTTTGAACATTACGTTAAGTTTCTCTTTTGTAGATAACGTAATTGGCTAAATTTAAGGAAACGTTTATTATAGTTATTACATTATTTACCGAATTGTTAATAAGAACTAAATAGAAATACCATTAAATATTTGTAGCTACAATTTGGAATTTTCTGTCCTACTGGTTTACCGGTATAGCAATCTCAGGTCTTAACGCTTCGATTATGTAGTACAGAATAGGAGAAAGAAAATATTCCGAAAATCACTATTTAGATAAGCTGCAATTTGGCAGTACATTAAAGGTTTTAATCATCAAAATATGTGTGTTCGGAAAAGCCGTGGCCAAGAGTACTTAGAGAATAAAGATACTTTGAGTAATTAACAAATTGGAAAAATTTACTACAGAGGAATTTTTGAAGTCTATGCAAGCAACTGTTCCATCACTTAAGGCTATAAGAGAATTCTCTCTATTGTCCATAAATTACATACATTTGTAAATAAAAAGACATCTTTAACCAGAGAGTATCAACTGTTTTCACCATTTTTAGTCATGACCAAGATGTGCGTGGTAGAAAAATGCTTAGACTAAGAATATGTATTGAAAAGCAAGCATGAGAACCGTTGCAATTGATAATTTGCAAAGTTTTTCTGCAGGTAATTTTCAGTACCTATAAAAGAAAGTATTTTGTAACTGAAGGCTGTAAGAGAATACTTTCTACTGTCCATACATTATATATATTTGTAAAGAAAAGAAACATCTTTAGCCAAGAATTATCAATTGTTTTCCCCATTTTTAGTTATGATCAAGATGTGTGCGGCAGAAAAAAAAATGTTTAGACTAAGAATATGTACTGAGAAACAAATCTGAGCACAGATGCAATAGATAATTTGCAAAATATTTATTGTAGACAAATTTTCAAAATGTAAGCAAGTGTTTTGTCGTTTAAGGTTACAATAGAATACTCTCTACTGTCCATAAATTGTGTACATTTGTAAAGTAAAAACATCTCCAGCTGGGCATTATCAACAATTTTCATCAATAAATTAGCCTCGAAAAGGTTCAAATGGTTAAATATTCTGCGTAGTAGCATTTATTATCGCTAATATCATTCATTCACTGGCACTTTTAAGCGCGCGTTTAGCCCAAACTTCTAATCAAGTAAATTTCCTTCATAAAAGAGACGAACGATGTTCAATGAAAGAGCTTTGAAGGATGAATGAGCGCGTTGAATTAATGATGTCTAAAATACAATGAGGCTTTGCCGTCATGAAAATTAATATTTAATGCGTTATCCAACAACAAGCAACAGTATTTTGAAAGTTTCATCGGCTTACATTTTAAACTTCCTAAGGCAAATGATAATTGGGATGGAGCATTTTAGTACATCGTTTTTGCAGTTCTTTTGTTTTTTGAAAAAGAAAAGAACTGAGTGTTTTATAGATTGAAAAATGGGTCGACATTTTCTGCATCAGAAAGAGAGAGAAGTAATGTAATTCTTTACATTAGTGAAATCTTAATGTTGTTTAATCTCTCTGCTTGAAATATGAGAATTGTAATTTGCTTGTATATCAGAAACAAGCATTAACAACTAGCTTCATTAAGCATTAATTTCTTCTAATATTCGAAATTGAATGTTTTTGTAGACATTGAAACAATACTATTTTGTTTATTGAGTGGAGATGTGACTTATGCTTGAAAAACGAACTAGCGGTTCTGAAAGCATACAAACTTCAATTTCAGAGGTTTGAATAATGAATTATTTCGGTTTTAAACGAATTTTATATTTTTGTTAATTATTATATGTAGAAGCGCACGATAGGGCTGTTTCATTAGATTGCACGTTTTTGAGTAAAAAAATTGATTACCTCAAAATTTTATAATATGCCCCCTCCATAACTAGAGAATTTTTAATTGCAAGAAGAGGAGTAAAATTGACATAAATTTGCTGCAGGAAATTTTTCTTGTAAAATTTTAAACATAAGTGTTCCAAATAAAAATATAAAAACCGCAGAAGGAAAACAAAAATTCAATGTTAAATATATGTAAACATAAGCTGCTAATGGGTATACATTTCTATATATGAAAAATAAATTCTAAATAAGCTTAAAAAAAGAAAGACGTGTGTTATCGAAAAAGGGCATATTAAACGTATTTTACTGTATATATGCAAATAATTATTAAAATGTTGCATGTAATTGTCCCAACGTAAATCTGCTTAGTTAAATTTATGATACAGAGCTTCATTCTTTATTAAGTATGTGAAGGATTATTATTCCTATTCGCCTGTTGCGTCATAGCTAAACTCAATATACTACTAATAATAAGTCAATAAGTCATTCGAGAAGAGTTAGACGGGTTTCTCATACTATATTTATTTGATAACTTACTGCTATAATGACAAATGTATACCGAGTCTCTCAAAATATCATCCTAGATATATTCACTTGTTCCACTAATATCAAACTAACGGAATCTTACCAATGGAGTAAACTTGAGGCTGTCTCGACTTCCAGGCTTCACTATGCAGTCGATAATTTGTAGAAATTCTCGATCCCGTCTTCGACCATAGACAAACAGTTAAACGTTAGAGTCACTCGACCTCCATCGAGTGTCTCAATATACTTCCTATCTCCCTCGCTTCACTTTATTTCTACCTGCATGTAATTTAAATACTCACGTTTCATTTTTGGTAGGGAAGAAGTTGCATAAAAATAGCAATCAATCTTAACTAAAAGTCTCCAAGGTTTGTGAAGAGAAAACCACGCACCCTTTTTTAATCACACAGCTTACTTGGAAATTTAGTTCGGAAGTTATACTACATCTTCAAGTATGCTGTATGATTAAAAAAAAGTGCAAACCTCTGGACTTTAAAATATTACATAACGTGCTAAATCAGCTTGCATACATAATTTACTGAAAATAAATGTGCCTAAAACCAACTTAATTATTTTCTGAAAATAAGTAGTAGTTCTATATAAGAAATTAAAACATTATGGTTGCTTATTCATTTTAGCTGAGGAAGAGAGGCAACACATACAGAATTATATCAATAAGATTGGAGAAGCAGCTCAGAGTAAACAGCAAACAGAAAAGAGCAGAAGTAAGCGATTTGTTCCTGTGTATTCTATTTTGTAGTATTGATTTCAAGAGATTTCTCCATTCCAAGTGGAAAAGGTGAAGGGATAATGAGGGATATTCATGACGTCTATGAGTCTCGTAGAGATTATTTGTGAAAGATTTATGACTACCTGAAGGTCGATTAAACACATTTTATGAGCATGTGATCTAATAAATAAAAAGGTAATTTGGAATTGGATAGGAAAATATGTAGGTATGAAATCTTTTGAGTTTGAGAATGAGAGAATTAGGAAATTAAATTATTTCTATGTAAGATCATTTTTAAATTAAAGTTGAATCATTTTATGTATATATAAATTGTTACGGAAAATTCATTTCCTTTCTTCGGGCGTGTGCGTAGGAGTGAAAATCAAGTCCAATATCGGAGGATAACAACAAATGTGGATTTATTCGTAATCTTCAGCACGGCACACAGGTAGCCACCATTTGGGCAAAAACAGATATATAGCACTTTCACAATTCACTAACACAGATATAGGAGCAAAATACACATTAAGTACGGTCACAATTATTACACAGCGACGTTCAGCTCACCAGTTTATTACTCTTCAAATGCCAACAGAGTTCAGTCGATCCCTCGATCGATCTCCTCAACAGAGTCTCCAAAGACAGACTCTCCGTAACAGTTCCACTAGATTCAGACTGAATCATCAATAGATTCACTCGGCCACGTTATCCTGATCGATCTACAAAACTGACTTCACAGACAACTGATTCCGCACACTGACCGATTTCTCCTCAGACTGACTCATAAACTGATTGATATCGAATGTAGCTCTTGGCGTATTTATACTTTACCACTCAGGTGGGGCGTCACATAGGAAACTTTGCGATAGGTCCGAAACTTTCTTCCCGTTCAATTTTTTGCTTAGCTTCTAGCTCCTTCGAGTACTTTCCTTTTGTCGCCAGTCACCAAGTTTCTCGCCAACTTGCCATATGATCGCCAAATCCGTCGCCAAGGTGAAGGGGTCATTGCTTAAACTCTGTTTTGTAAACTGGCGACATCTCAGAGAAACGATCTTTTCCTTTTTCAGAGAAGTATTGCGTTCGTAACAATATATATATATATATATATATATATATTGAAGACACTTTTTTGCATGTTAAAACTATAATGTAAAATTTGCCGTACGAATTACTTATCATTTCCTATCGTCTCAGTAATCGCACGAATACTTAACCGATGGTTAGATTGAACGCCGATTTCTTCGATATTGTTATCGAATTTGGCTTAGAAGGGTGACTCGTGCTTGAATCATCTTCATGGTAATCGTAATCTCGGCTATCTTGAAAACGCATGAACCACTCAAAAATACGTGCACGCGATAAACATTCATTGCCATACACCTCTTTCAATAAATTATAAGTTTCCTTAGCGTTTATTCCAAGTTTCAAGTGAAACTTCACAATTCGTTGCTCTATTGTTACACTTATCATTTTCCCTGCGAAACGAAAAACTTTAATGCGAAGGAATGCTATTCGGATTTGTTTACAGAAGTGAGAGGTATTGCATTTGAAACAGAAGGCTTCACGCAAAGAACAGCTGTCGGTATCTGATGTTTGGCACATGCGTACTTCTTTCGTAGCAGATACAGTCAGAATATTTAATAGCCACACCTCGTTTATAAATAATTAAGAAATTAGCTTAGTTTTAATTTTGGTAGTAATAATTTTTTTGGTAAGATTCATTCAAAAATTCGCGATTCTGAAACAAAAACAAATAGATATAGTTAGATTGAAAAATATCTATGAAAAATAATTCGTCTGAAAGAAGAAAGAAATTGTAATTTCATGTGCTTTAATATGCTCTAGAGCTAGGAATAATGCGGAGTTTATTTCTTCTTAGAAGAAGGGGAAAAAGTGAAAAATACGTTCACTGATTGAGTAATTTAAAATATTGGTATACAACTCGACAACGATAACGTTAAAACGACCTTTCTGCAGAGGTTAATCCTTCGGGTGGCAGATTGATATGAGGATGAAATGAAGAAGCTTGTAATATAATATTAAATATGCCTTAATAGTGGAGATTGTTATGTTGAATAGTATATTAAAATACAGATTTTTTTTTTTAAAAAATAATATTAGAAAAACTTGCTCATTTAGTTTTCTAAAATAAAAATTCATACTTACTTAAGAATCATACTAATATTAGTATTTATGGCAGGTATATGTTTTAGAATGTCGCATAAGCAAATTTTATCAACAGAAATCGTTTTAGTAATCGAAGCGCTTCGATTATCCTTGTTTTTAATTTAGTTTAATGTATTAAAAATATCTTTTTGTTTTATACCTCATTTATTAAGATATTGTTACTCCATTACCTATAAAATCAGCCGTCTTCAATGGTTGGTTGTCCAAGGTCTGAAAGTTATTTCAAAACTTCTCCTAAAATTACCAAACTTTGAACGTAAATATTTTCCACTGATGTCTTACGATATTCCAATCACTATCATCTGGGTATGAAACTTAATACCATCCAACATTTAGTAACGGGTTCAGTAGACGAACACACTTTTGTTATTGAAATTTCAGGAACTCTTACAGAAATTGGCTGAAATTGTAACTCCTCCCTCCCCTCTAGATTTCAAATTCCCTTTAACAGGAAATTTAATCTGTAGTAAATAATGTACGGAGATAAAAAAAAAAAAATGAAATGAACAGCACACAGGCATAAAACACATACTCAAGATACATTCTGATTAAAAAAGAATGAAAGAGACGTAATATTTGGGACAAAATTTTTGTTAGAGAGAGAAACAGAAAGAGAAAAAGAAAAATGGAATAGATAGACAGAAGACACTATCATAAGATATTTCGTTTATCTGGAATTCATCTTAAAACTTCTTAATCTGTAAACAGTAAATTTCAAGAAAAGTGTATTATTATAAAGTTACGTAATAGAAAGATTCTAATAAGTTGCATTGAATTCTGAGAATTGCTGGCACATTCCAGTAAACTTAATTTTTAAAACTCTGATGAATAATTTTACAAATGTTATCTTCAAACACCAATAAAAAAAGGAAAAACTGAATAATAATTCGAAAGATAAGGAGCACTTCCGTTAAATTTACAAATATATGCTTTTGTGTGTGACTAAGAGACAGAATTTGAATAATAAAGCAGAATCCTTAGCATTTGAATAAAAGCTTTAATTATTTTTTGAAAAATTAATAGGAAAATCAATTATGAAGCTATTTTACAACATCTTCAAAAGTGATACAATAGTAGAAACAAACAGTATTTTCTGTTTTAGAATGAAATGGTTTATTGTTAGCGTTCCGTGTTTTTTGAAATAAATAAATTCTAATAATCGAATAATTTCTCGATTAAACAAAATAGAAATAACTCATTCAGAGTAGGAGAGGAAAGAGTTTTTACTATGTTTTCAGTTTTGAAGATGTATTTAAGCCTCAAAATAAGCGTTACTTTGTTTATGTCTTTTTTTCTTTCTCACTCGCAACTCACTCTCGTCTATAATATATTTCGGTAAAGAGATAGCAGCGCCGCCTATTTGAACAATCATAATAATTATTTTTTTTAACTTTATTTTTATGTGTGTGTGATTTTTATAATTTTATACCAAATTTACGGGATTTGTTTTTCAGGTATTTTGAATTCTTGAGCCTATTTTTCTTGTCTAAAATGAATTATCGTATTTATTTGAATACCATGAAGCTCAATCGAGAAAGAGCAATACATGATGGAGGCTTTTGGGGAATTACTTTGTTTCTCTTATTTTAAAAATAGTTCTTAAAGATATGAAATCTTTTTAGCAATTCATTAAAATAGACATTGAATGCTTTCAAAAATTGAAGAAAAAAAAACTGATTTGATATAATTTTTTTTTAAAAAATTTTGCTCTTTCAGATGCAAATTATTGAATTCAAATTAATACTGCTAATTTAGATTTGAGAAGGAAAATGGATTTTACCTAGAAATAACACAAAGTTTCCAAATTCAAAATGGCTCGTACATGACAGACTTAACGATTCATAATCCGCAGGAGAATTTGTAATTAATGATATAAACTTTAAGGGCCGAACGAGCACGCTAAAGCAAGCATTTCCTTTCTGTGTTGCAGTTTAGATTGAAAATTATGTTTAAATGCAAGAATTTCACGAGAAATGACCGCTTTTACTTCTAACTTAAGTATTCTCCAATGAAATGTTTTACAATATACTCAAAATGCAGCGGTTATTACTATTACATGCCTAAGCACCAAACCTTCCCACCCTATTGGGAAAAAGTTTTATTTTACATGGTTCCGTTAGAACTAGCTGGGGTTATTTTTATTCAAGGTATAAGCAATGCTTTTATACAGATTTATTTCATTTATTTTTGTGTTTATTAATACAGACAACACATTTTATAGCTTTAATAACACACTTTTTGCTTTGTTTGTCTACCATTCCTCTCTTCCGATTTCTTATTTTTATAATCGGTGTTAAATAAAAAAAAAGCTTAGAAAGTTACAGAAATTTCTTCATACCAAGTTTATATTACGTTTTACATAATTACTATCCATTATTATAAACATTTTACAACAAAGGAAAAGAAATAAATTGCGCCTCATTGTATATTTTGATTTCTCTTTGGACTGCTTCCTTTGCATCCTCCTCTTTTAAGGTGTTGAGATATTTTCTGGTATTTCATTTATTGTAATTGTCAGCTTCTTCTATATTGTTGCTGGAACAATCCCCCCCCCCCACCTTTTAGACCTTTGTGAGTTTTAGCCTACAGTTTTCGAAGTTCCTTTTGGAAAAGACATCTTTTGTGCTGCATGTTTTGATCGTAAGAAAGATTTATAAGCCTGAAAACAACATTATGGGTTGATTTACGTGTTTAAAACATTTTTTGCAGTCAAATAAATTAATTTACAGTCGCAACACACGGTCTATTTCCCAGATTCCCTTTGATATGTATACACGATATGTAAACTATCTACTCCACCATTACAGAATATTATGCTTACAAATTATACCTAGTTTATTTTCATTCCCATCTAAAACAATAGACTCAGTCAACTAGTGTTTCAATTCCATCTGAAACACTATTTAAAAAGCGAATTTCTCATTTATTATTATTTCTCTTTTTCGGTATATATGAAACAGGAATCTTATTCGGTTTGAAGCCAAATAACGAGGGAAACATTTTTTTATCACATTACATCGATCTAAAATATTTTGAAACGCAAAGCATCCAAAAGTACTATTAATAAATTTGACTGTTTGTTTGTCCATTATGCAAATGTATACTATTGATCGTATTTCTTTAAAAAAATTAAGGAGATTCATTGATGTTTGCATGTGCCTCAAGTATATTCTCACCAAAACATTTTTTCAAATTTATTTTTTGTGAATTTTTTTTTCGAAAACTCCTTTGTCAGCTTTTTCATCACCAAAAGATGGCAGCAGTATCTATTTGCTTAAAAACCTTTTTTTTTTTGTAAGTTTATTTTCTTGAAATAAATACACTTTATTTCTTTCTAATTTTCTTCCATATCTTAAAAGATTTTTCTTTATAATGTTGAAGCGATATTCTTGTATAATTTGCGAGGTAGTTTTCAAATCAAATGTTGAAAAATTACGGTTCTTGCACCATCTGAGCCGATTTTCGGCGAAGTTTCGTAAATAATTTAAAAAGTGCCAATTTGGTATTTTTGAATTTTTTTTAAAATTGTTTCATTTTCAGATATCTATCGATACAAATGAAACTGAATTTCAAGATACACGGAACGAAATTTTAGCATTCTTTCAAAAAAAAAAAAAAGAACGGAACATTTCTAAAAATTTCTTGATTTTAATCATCAGTTTGAATTCACTTAAATTGAATCAATTTTTTTTTAAAATTCGATCATTATTAAAAAAATATTTATGCTTCGAACTGGATCGTTATGTTTTTTTAATTCATCCATTCGAATAACTGGTATAAAATTTAGTATTAAATATTTTTATATGTATTTCCATGCATTTCAATGATATCGATCGATTAAATCTAAAATGTCATTTTTAAGGAGTAAAAACAATTCTACAAATCCGAAAAAGTTAGAAATTCCTGTATTTGAGGAATACTTTCAAAATAAGACGCCATAATTAAAAACCATAGAAGTTGCAGTGAAATAAATTACAGAAATGGGTCGGTTAGACCCAATGCAAGGTAGGAAGGTTAGACACATTCCGCTGAAGATATCCTTTTTTTAACACTATGTTTAAAGAGCCGAGTTAATCCCTTACTTATTGAGAAAAGTGTTAAAAAGGAATATTCTAGAACTAAGGCTATCTGCTCAGAAACATCATTATGATTAATTCATTAATACGAAGAAAACGTACATATTTTTAAAATAAATATTTCACAAAGATGACGGCTTTAAATTTAGTTTAGTTAATTAAATATTCCCGATTACCTATCTTTGCCTAGAATCAAAATATGCTTATCAGAGGATCTCTTTGAGCAACTGTCACCTGACGAGGTTTACACATAAACTGGCATGCCATTCTCCACATAAAAGCCATCTGATCAGTTTTAAGAATATATTATGAAGGATTCTTCAACAAAAGAATATAGAGGGGTAGTGTGCTGTTATTGCTTTGACCGTGTGAATTTACTCTAAAAGTAAGAGTTACTTATTTCTAATAATAGATCTGATAACAGACTGATTAATAGATCCTTGATCAGGTAATCGAATCATGAAAACTGATGAAAGACCGTTTTGCCTCATGACGAGCAGACTTGAATACCAATACTGTAATAATAATAATGTAGAATGAACCGCAACTATCATCACACGCAGAAATGTATTTTGAAGTAAAAAGTATACAAAGCTATGTGTTAATTCTTGGAGTAAATAACAGAATAATACATTAGATTTCAAAAATTGATAATCCTTTGGTACCAAAGAATTAGTTGCAATGTTAGAAAAACATTTCCTATTTTTTTATTCCTTCACAAATATTTTAGTTTATCGAGCTAGAATTTAAAAAAAGAACCGAATATTTCACTTGTTTATTTGGTTTATTTAGCGTCGCACTAGGAGCAACAAGGATTATGAGTATTTCGCTTATTTTATGTTGAAATTTGTTTCGAAAAACTGCAAATAATTAAAACAAGTAATAAAATAATATTGCTTAGAGTTTTATATTCTATTTCTTCGTATTCAATATATATAAAATGGTGTACGAACTTCTGTAAATTTTAATTAAATTTAAAGTAAAATTTTATTTAAAATATGACTGTTTTTTTATTTGGTGTTTCGATAAACAAATGTAAAACATAATACCCATAAATATAGTGCATAGTATAAAATCTCTCTCTCTATAATATATATATATATATATATATATATATATAATGAATAAATCCAACGAGAAAAAAATGAATAGCTCATAATGTCTTTCCTCGGATTAATAAGTTAATTGATTTAGTAAAAATATAATATGAGAAATATAAAACAAGGTATATTACCTACACCTCGAGTTCCGAAAATTACTGGAATTGTTGTCTGAGAAAATTTCCTTGAAACAGAAACAGTAACTGTGCTTCTTCTTTTCCTTTCGACAGTCTCTTCGTACCGAAATTCTTTTAGGACACATTATTCTACCGTTCTTCTAAATAAATATGTGTACAGAAATAATTAAATGGAAGGACGAATATATTTTCGAAATAAAATGAGCGAAAAGAATGCCTTAAGGATCAAATATCTATATTGTTTGAGTAATTGGCGTTGAAATTCAAAACTACGTGAAAAACTAACCGTATTAGAGTGATCGTACGTCTAATTGGTATAATACATATGTGAGTTGGATGCTGCTAAGTTGAGGATGAAAGCGAGTGTGTGCAGTTTGGAATCAATTATTACGATTTTGGGATTTATTTCCTGTCTAATGTTGCGCAGGTATTTTGATAAATGTAATTTTCCTATCGTGTTTTTGGCTTTTAATCCTATAGGAACTGTGGTTGTCTTTTTAGTAAATTCATAGATAAATAACTATTGGTTTGAAAGTGTAGACTTCTCATTTTGAAAAGAAGGCAATAGTGTTGTAACGGGTATCTCCCCCGTTTCCCCTTCCAACTAACTTTTTGGGCTTCTTTCTGACGTTATTTTGATTGAGAATCACGTCTTGTGAAAAAGCCATCATTTGTATGAATCAACATCACTATATAAGAAGTGTAGTGAATAGGAAATTATCAGATTGAGAGAGTGATAAAAGAGGAAACAGAAGAAGTAGCGAGACTGGTGAGCACATAATATACGTAGGTGCAAATAAGTATAAAGTGATCTTCTATGAGAAGATACTTGACTTGTATCATGTTTAAGGAAGTATTTTAAAATGGAATTCAGTTTTATTGTTATTAAGATAAATAGAATGGTCATGTAAGGGAGGCAACTTGACTCGTATTCTGTTTATATTTTAATATTGGATTCAGTTTTGTTATTATTAATACAAGTATAAGATTCTCACTCGTGATTTTTTTTTGTTAAGGATGTAATTTAGTAAATGCTCCACATTCGTAATACAATCTGACTTTTAACATTCCATAAGTTAGAATGAATTTAGTTAGATTTCCTTGATTGATTGTTAACTGCTGTTTGAACCCATTAATAATAAAGGCAGAAGTGTTGCATTGTGGTGTAGATGAATGGTATGATTCCCAATAAACATAACCTAACCTTCAATTCTTAACTTTGGCTGATAATAGTAGCGAGAAGTCAAAAATTTATCAGTCCTCTGATAAATTTTAAAGTAACGAGATATATTTACTTCGTAAATAAAGATACAGATATGCTTTATATAAATACATCCTCATTGTCCATATATGTATATATTCAATTTCAA
>BMAW01032976.1:0-27913 GCA_019974015.1 Nephila pilipes
ATGTTGATGGAATGAATCAACATATTGTTTGTAATCATTGCATCTACACACTTGTGGCGTTTGTGATTCTGAAATATTGTTGTAATTAAAAATAAATCTACCAAGTTTTTTATTGTACTTAAAAGCTCTTTTTACCCTGATATTTTTAATCGGTAATAGAGCCATGTATTTTTGAAACACACGAGAAAAATTAATTTTATTAAATAATTTATTCATTAAAAGAAATGTGCAATATTCTGTAATATATTTTTCTTCAATATTCAAATCAATTTTCATTTTATGGTAAAGATATCTACGTATATCTCCAATGATATGAAATCCTTAAATATCTGGAATAACGTCATTTTTCAAAATATTCATGACAACCTTTACCTCTCTTTTATATATAAACATAAAGTCCGAACATAAAATTCTTAATATGTCCTATGAGATAGTTCTTTTTAAATTCTAATCCAAATTCAAACATTTTTTCTTTAAATGTTGAAAAGCCTCTTATTTTTTTGATTTCTACGTTTTCCTCTAGAAGATCTAGTTAATTTATAAGGATTATTAATCCTATAGAATCCTTCTCAGTAGTAAAATACTTGGTTATTTTGTATATAATACATATATATATATATATATATATATAATATGTGTGTGAGAGTGTAGTAGAAAGCAACAAAATACTGGAATGAGAAAAATCTTTAAAAGTGTTTCGAAAATGGAAGTATTGTGCTTAAACATGCTTACGGGAGTACATACGCTTTAAAAGCCAAAACTGAACAAAAATTAAGACAATTGTTAAGCCATTTTAATTGTTTTAGAGATGTTTCATGGAGCGTAAATTTTGGTGGAATCAACAAACAGCTATGGTATTAATTGTATTATATACAATGAACTGTTTTAGACTATTTATATTCACCGAATTTGCAATTGAAATAAACAAAGCATAAGACGTTTTATTTGAATTTTGGAATTAAATATTCACCTTTCCTAGAAACAAAATTTTATCAAAAGATGCTCTTTACATTTCTTATATTTTTATATTTCTGACCAAATACCAAAGATCAAGTTAAGAGTAACGCGCTCGGTAAATTCTGACCCTCATTATAAAGACGGATCTCACTGGCTGACTATGTATATTCAAGGTGAAAAGACTACTCAATTTTCCGATTCTTTCCGAGTACCTCCTTCGGTATATGAGCCCCACATCTCACAGTAGGTCAGTTTTTTTTCTATCGTAATATCTAATAAAACTTCATTATTATTCATTATTATTATTTAAGTATTTGTTTTTCATAAAGTAAAAAGAAAATCGATTTTTTTAAAGTATCAACGAAATTCTAAAGTCCATTTGGCTCAATTTTTCCATTCAAGAACACGACGAAGTCTAAATATTAAAATTATGGAGTAATTTTTAATCATCAGTTCTATGTTGTTACAGGTGTTGTTTTGTTGAATGAACTTAATAATTTTGTGAGATTGTTTTTTTTTTCTTCTTACAGGCATCTTATCCGAAATATTTTATTCTCGTTATACATGCATACAGTACATTTAACTGAACCCGTCTGTCTGAATTCATCATCTCTAACCTTAATATTAGGTTCCACGATTTCAGCTCAATTCAATAGTTCTATTCTATTTTGTTGGAGGGAGAAATTAGTAAGCTTATGAAGAATTTGAAGATATGAAGTAGATTTCTCTTGATCACTTAAGTTAGGTTTTTGTAGAATTTAATGCATTTCCTAATCAAATTCGGAAAGGGATCTTCGGTAATTTTTCCTTCTCTCTCCTCAGGTAAAAGGAAAAATTTTTTGCTGTGTTCCAACAAGGACTACACATACAACAGGTACTACTCATTCAGCAGGAATTAAAAACTTCGAAAACCTTCACCAATGCGTTCAAGCACGTGCTTTTTTATATAATGGTTCTTTCTCACTTCCCAGATTTTTAGAGTTTTTTTGTAAGTAAAGAATCAAGTATTTTGATATTTTGTCAACGTTACGTTTCCTTTGAGAATGCTCGTAGTAGTTACATTCAAACAAAACCTTTCTAAATAAGTTTGTTTACTTTCGTAGATAGCTTTGGCATTTTTTGTATCCAGTTTCTATAAAAGATTAATATTTTGAATGGATAACATTTTTAAGTGAAATGAAATATTTGATTTAATAACTATATATATATTTAGCTTTAAATAACTCTAAAAATTAATAGTATTTTATCACGTAAAAAACACCACTTTTTACAATATAATTCAGTTTCACTTATTTAAGAGTTCATTCAGTTTTACTCATTTACCCATTATACTACTACAAGATATAATCCTTTATGATAACATAATTTTTCACTTGTTTCAGGCCTGAAATAAATAAATAAATAACTATATACATGTAAATATGCATCCTTGGAACTCTCTTGCAAATACTTAGTTTGAATCGGATACATCTGTTTAATCAAACAAACATTTAGTATGTTATTTTTCACATTTTTAAAGCAACACATATAAAAAGTATTTAATAAAACAGTTTGAAATTTGTTCCTTTGTAAAAAAAGATTTTGAACAAAAAATATTGTTGAAATATTTCTACGATCACTTTCCTTTTTAAAGATATTTGAAATTTTTTTATCGCCACCTATTTGAGACATTAAATCATCAGTGATAATTAATACATTTCTTATCTCACAATGGTCAGAAGGTAAGCTCTTAATTCAACTCTGCAAAAGAACTTTACTTCAAATACTGTTGGATAGGCAGCATAACATCATAAACTTTTTGAAGGTGAGTGTAAACATTTCATTATCTAGCAAATTTTTGATAAAGTAAGTTATTACAGAATTAAATTATAAGCATATAAACTGGATGTTACATCGTTGAGAACTTCATGGGAAATACAAAAATCTATAAACTTCTTAAGCTATTTAACATGAAAATTCAATTAGAATTTAACTTGCTTAAAATACACAAATAAAACTCTCATATAATTTTACTAAACATACTTTTAAACGTAGTCTTATGTTCGTATTTTACGTTTACTCTTTTGATACAGAACGAAGTAAAAACAAATTTTTCTTCAACACGAATGCATTCAATTCTTTAAAAACGCGAATCTTAAAAAAATTGTAAAATATTATTACCAATAATTTTAATAAAAGTTACTATTTTCTCACGCTTTGAAGTAAACTTTCGAGTAATAAATAAATAAATATTTTGCTATTTGATTTTAAAGTGACCATATGCCAAAGTGTTGATTCCATCGTTTTGCAACGTATCTTTTGCAATCAAAAGGGCATAGAGTTGACTTACGATACTACGTTTGCACAGTGTGATTGTGATTTGCTTCTTTATTGGGATTTGACTAAGCCGCCTCTACTATATAACAGAGTATCTTTGTAGTCTAAACGTCAAATTTAATGTTGTATCATAATTCTTAAGACTTGTTTCGAAGTTCTTACTGCATTTCAACACTTCTTAAACTATGCATCTTTGGCTTGAATTCAACAAATTCAACCGCTGAACTGGTTCAACCTTCATCTTACTAAGTACTTTTTTGATTGTTTTATTGTACAAAGGACGATGTTTTGGATAATCAGATGTATCAAATGAACGTGAATATTTTTCCTTATCTTTATATATATCTGTTGTAGTTACTTCGTTGCACAACGAATCTGTATCCGCGTAAAAAGCAATTTAGCATTGGTTTCGTACTTAGATATTATGTCATTATAATAAAAATTATACATTAGTGTTTTAGATATTTCTTCAGGATAAACCAATGTAAATAGGTTTACTTAACAAAAGTGAAGCCTTTTTTAATCTCTATGGATACAACATCAATCGCTATAATTCTAAAATTATGAAATGCTGGTGAAGTAATTAGTTTTTATCTTTTTTTTTTAATCCTGTACAAGATTTATAACAGTATGCTGCTATTTTCCTCAGTTTTACCATATACTACATTGTTTAAAAAATTCAAGAAATCTTTTTCAAACAAGTTTTTCGCATTTTTTTTTTTTCATTTCTCGGTATTGAAATCGATATATTTTTAAATTCCTATTAGCTCACACTCTCTCTATATATATCTTGTTCAAATTTTTAATTGTTAGTACAATAATTTTTATTCATCCACTCAAGTTCAATTCCTTTTTTTAAACTTGTAGTAGATGACACTTGATGTTAATGCAGTTTTTTCAAATATTAACTCATTTAATTAAATTTAATTGGTGAAAATGCAGTTTAGTCCAACATCTTGGCTTGATATTTTTTTTTGGCTGAACGTTAAGTGTGCAAAGCAGACCAGGGTAGCCACATTTGGCAAAATACTGCCAAACAATTTCTGTCGCCAAGGGTGGTTGGACTAAACAACATTCCAGTCATTTAATTTAGCGGATGAATTAAGAAACAAGTCAATGCTTTTACTAGGTCATTTGTCTTGCAATAGCAAATTTGAGGCTCCATGCCTTCGGATAGAATCTAATCGAAGCATGATTTTTTTTATTTGATTTTCAAATAATTAATTTTAGTTTTATATGGGAGAAAAAAAAATTCCCTTATGTAAGATATTTAGCAGGATATAAGCTTAGGAATAAATACCGTCAGTGACAAAACGTGTAAATCGCTGGAAAAAAATTTCTTTTCTCACTTAATATTATAACTGTCATATGTATATATATATTTATAATAATTGTAATTATTTAATTAAAAGTAACTAAAATAAAAATTTTCTTTGTTGACTTAAGTAGGAATTGATTTTAATTTTTTTTTATATATATTACTGTTTAAATTAAGGTCTAGTTTGAAATTGAATAGCTTTGTAGAATTTAGTTTTTTTTATCATAAGGGAAATTCTAATAACGAACGATATGTTTATTTTATATATTAAATTCGGAAATAATTTGTTTCACTTATAGATATTTAAATTATATTCTTGTGCAATTTCTTTACCGTTTGGGAACGGCATATCATTCGTGACGTTTAATGATTCTGGGCTGGAAGAATAGTTGCTAAGCAAATCGTGCAAGTTTTGGATGTAATATAAATCTACTTCTTATAAATAAAACCCATCTCAAATTCATCCAAAATTGACATAAAATCAATACGCATTTTGATCTCAAAACCATAAGTAGGCAAGGATTGGGACTTTGCCTGTCCATACATATTATTTGCAGCCAAATAAATGATATGCATAGATAATTTAACCTCATCGTAAGAATCTGGATATTTGTAGATCTCTTAACTAATTCTATGGGATATCGTTGAAATATCACCTCTTATACCTCTCTCAAAACATAAATATATATCCAGGTCGATATGATTTTCAAGTTTGACTAACGACATGCAAAGACATGCTTGCCACTCCTATATAACAATGACATAGATCTAGATTATACAATTTTAGCACATTTATCAAAAAATTTGAAAAACATCAGGGAACAGTATAACGTCACTAGTTACGTACAAATCGTGATGCTCTCTTAGAAGTTTTAGATTACAATTTTTCTACACATTTTAACAATGTGTATAGCCATAATCTTTTATAGATTTTTACTTGAGCCAGCTAATAAAGTTTCTTTTGGAAGTAAGTGAATTTCACGAAATTTTTGAAAAATACCCAATTTTCAAATTCTAACCTTTTGTTTAATGGCTTTTTTTATTTTTTGTTCTTTGTTTACTACTGTTTGTAGTGTGATCATAAATGTTATTTTTTAACGAATCTATTAAGAAAGTAATTGCATTAAGAACTTCCGTTTTATGCTGTAATAAATCTGAAAATAATAGATTCAAATTTCTAATAAGATAACAGAGACTTTCTTCTTCATTTGAAATCAAGAGCAAATTTACAAGGTTATCAAAATTCTTGGTGGTTATCTCAAGGAGAAAAATTCATTTTCGAAATAAAATACATTAATTCTTATTCCTTTTCTTTTCCTCAAACAGTTAAATATACTTTAATGGATTAAGAAATAAAGTAAGGCATCTTGTACATAACTCCTTTTGAAATCTTAAATAAGTTCTCACTTTATTAGCATTGACTTGATTATGAAAATGAGCTAACACGCACCATAGAAAGCAACGCTAGTCCTCATTTTTAACATTTAAAATGGCTCTCTTCTTCTTAGCTTTAGTAGAAGAGCAATGTAAGATGCTGCTGCTAAGAAATTGTATTTAAATGTCTTAAACTCGTCCTTCAATACTTCTTGAAACTCCCATCCAAGAGCTCTATTTTTGAACTCGTTATGTGATGGAATAACCTTCTGGGAATATATATATATTCCTGAAGGCTAATATTAATATTTACCTTCCTATTACTTATATCACAGTAATTAATGTTTAATTTTTATTTCTTAGTAAAAAATGATAAGTTTCTGACTTTTGCGTTGCTTGTTTCAGTGTTTGAAGATTCCTGATCTAAAGTAATAGTTTACTCTGATCTGAAATATGAAGTACTGGTCTCAAAGTGCTCTGTTGTAATTTTTGGGCTAAAACGAACACAACGGTTCAGATGCTATTTTCCACTCTACTTTGAATAATCTATTTTCTTTTAATTGATCTAAAATTTCGGGTTTCAGAGCAATGAAGTCTCACTGTCATGCCCTTGGAAGAAAAAGGATCTGGAAAGAATTTGTGCTCTTCGAAATTAGTATATCACGCGTTTTTAGTGCGTCGGATGACAAACTGTTCGCTTTCTTGATGAAGCGATAAAAGTTGAAGAATCGGAAGTCATATCGTTATCATACGGAGAGGATGGTTCTGTGATGGTACACGGAACAGATAGTTACCTTTTTTTCCCATTGTTTTAAATAGATTGGTCCTTTAATAGTTCGTTACTAAAATATTAATCTCCCCCCCCCTCAATTGTCTTGTTTTAGCTTTGATAATTCTTAGAGTGTTTTTCGTTTGTGAAATGCACTATTTGTGTTTATATATATATGTAATTCCTTTTTCCATTTCATTGATGAATTTTTTTGAAATGGAACTGTAGAGGCCTAAAATACTCATTTTCAGAAATACCCTTTCCTTTATACAAGCAGAATTTTATGCGTTTTGAAGAAACTTTCATCTCAGGGGTTTTCTTTCTTTAAGTATACACCGGAGTCATAACCCCGTACATTGTAGTTCCACAGTTTACTTTCCCATGGGGTTTTCTATTTGGGTAAACACAGATGACGCATTTCCGGTAAACACGGAACATTTCTATTTTCGACCCTTCTTTTGTCACCATCATTTTTTTAAAATTTATTTCCTCTTTATCAAACGTCCAGATCACAGTTACACCTTGTTTGACTTAATACAGCTGCATCTGGCTCTTATGTACCGTTAAATTTCACCATCACTCACACTCACATTCAGGAAACATTTTGTTAACACTTTCCCAGCAAAATTATTTTTAGATTAAACAAGATGGACATACCTGGAGGCGGACTGCTGGTAGCAGTACCAACGAATGTCTCTGCTCGAAATATTCCTACAGAAAATGTGCAAAAGCAATATTTACAAATACTTGCAGTTAAAACAGACATTAGAAATATTTCCTTCTAATTGATTAATATGGAGAGAGCTAATTATCCGATCAATAGAATATTATTTTTTCGAATCATTAGATGGTCTGCCCTTCATTGCCCTTTCATCTTCCTATGTGGATATTGGACCATTCTTATAAATATAATAATGATTTTGTCGATTGGCTTACACAGATTTAGATTTTTCTATCCACAACAACATAGTTGCTACACATAGAAGTATAAAGCTCCCCTAATAAATCTCCCATCATGTTCATAGACTTTTTTATGACACACTACTTGTTATTATGCTTGTTACACAGCTTGTTATTATGTTTAGACTGCTTATTTGAAAGCAATCACTGTCCCACCATTTCAAAACTCTTTCTACTGTACCGGGACACGCGATTGGTAAAAATAGTAGATTGGCAAGAAGTATTGTAATAAGCACAATCTACGTTGAATAAATCATTATATGATAAGACAAAATTCACTGAAACTGTTTCTGAAATAATTAAAAATAGTATTCGAGAGATTCTATTGTCAAACAGATAATCCCCATTACTGTGGAACAGCACCTGCAATAATTTCTTCAAGCTCAAAAAGTATTTTTAAAAAAATGTAACCCGTAATTCCCCCCCCTCCTCAAGTTTTGAATAAAATCATGCAATATTCAGGTAAAATAAGATTTCTCATTTAAAAGACAAGCAGAACATCATGGTTCAAAAATTTATCGAATCCAAGAATTTTCTGGGCCATCCTTAATAAATAGTCATCTCATAAAAATCCAGAGTAAAGTTCAAACATTCTTCAAGTTAATAATAGACATCAATTAATAATAGACAATAGAATAAATTCAGGACAACATTCTTTACAAATTTTGTATCCAATAATACTACAACAAATTAGATTGGATTTCCATGGATTTATTCAGGAAGGATAAAAATCTACTTAACTAACTGTTCTAAAATTTGCAATCAAATAGGCCTATATGAGTACAAGCATCTTAAAATTCAAGTCTATATGCAGACCAGATAACAGACATTTTCTTCTGAAATTTTGTGGCCATGGTAGCCTAGTAGTCATGGTCTCAGACTTGAGCCCGACGTTCTTTTCGTCGAGTAGTGAGTTCGATTTGTAATAGCACTTAAGACCCGTTGTGTAGAGAGACTGATTCATGCTAAATTTTTTCGAACTCCCACGTCCGACCGTCAGGATCGTGGGTAAGTTTGAAAAGTTGGTTCCGGTTCAGGTTTCGTCCTCGTCACTTGAACAAATTTAAAAATTACGAGGTTGATCACAAATACACATCGTGAGTCTTCTCAGTACGACATATAGGAACAAACACTCATTAAAATTTTTTTGATTACATATTAGCTTATCATTATTATAAACAATTTTCAGCACTTTTTTTTTCATATTTCAAGATTACATCAATATTGGAATCATGCAATCATTCTTGTGAATCCAAAACCCTGCAACGACAAAACTTTCGACTACTTTCTCCTATGTTCTGTCTATAGAAATAAAAATGTCATTCATATCATTATTGATTTGTCCTGTCTAACGACCATAGGACCACTATAGATCTTATATTCAAAGGTATTGCACATGCTAAACAGGAAAATAAGTTTTTATGGGAATTTAAGAGTGCTTATGATTTATTGTATTTAGATTATTTTTTTTTAAATGTCAGCAACTGAATATCACAGGAAATATAAGACTTTGAATGCACTAATTTCTGTTTAACAAATCACTTCAAATCCTACTGAAAGGTTAATTTTCATCGAAAAACGTATTTTAAAAGGAGATACCTCCTTATGAACTACGTCATAGCTGTGTCCTCCCCATATTAATCGAACTCATCTACACTTACGATTTATTTGAAAAACTAGAAACAGGAGTTTAGCATTCAATATATGCAGATGACATTTTTTATTTATTGTTCACATCAGTCCCTCGATGCAATCTGCAAAAAGTTGCAAAATACTCTGGAAAGAATCGCAAAATGGTGCGAATACTAAAAATGTACCTGAAGCAAAGACAAAAGTACAATATTAGAACATTGAAATAAAAGGCGTCAAATATTTCTTACATTAAGTTGACAAGGGACTCATTCCTGTGGCAATTATCCGTTAAATATTTGGAAGTATATTTTCCTGAAAAGAAAAAGAAAAATCTTTAATAGATCAAATGAAAAATAAAGGTTTGAAAACATTAATGACCTTAAGAAGGTAAAATATAAGCATAGTGGTTCAAGAGTTGAGGAATGAATTAAATTAACCAATACTAGCATTTGCAGTACATTTTCCAC
Organism: Nephila pilipes; assembly: GCA_019974015.1. Classification (NCBI taxonomy): domain Eukaryota; kingdom Metazoa; phylum Arthropoda; class Arachnida; order Araneae; family Nephilidae; genus Nephila; species Nephila pilipes. The sequence continues at coordinate 9,794 of BMAW01032976.1, forward strand.
TCTTATAATGTCATGAGCAAATAGACTGATAATCAGTTCAAACCTTTGAATACAATTATAACCAAAGCTTTTAGTATTGCATTAGATATTTCACAGTAGAACACCAAATATTATGCTTTGAAAGTTAATAAACAGGATATACGTTGAGAAAAAATAAGATGGTTGGCAAATATAAATATTTATGACCAACATATCAAACGGTAAAACTTTTCCTATGCAACTCAATAAATCAATATATCTTAAGTTACTTAAGAAGGACATATACTTTTCCCATTTTCAACGTTAATGGGGAACAAATTGTATCAATCTCAAAACTAATGTATTTCAGGTAGCTTCCATATAAAATTTATACTGATTTAACCAAAATTCAAGATAAGAGTTTATAATATTATATTATAAGAGGATTGTTTGATGAAATTGTGAGCCCTACTTTTTGCGAATTTTTCATAATTGTTACGGATGCTTCATTAAAAACAAAATATATAAGACATCTTTAACAGTTTTCAAGTAAAATGCATCTTTCACTCACATAGTAGATATTCATATTTATATATTTACTGCAGAAGCAATAGCTATAAGCTAAGATTTAGATTATTTGTATGAATGAAATAAAAATCAATTAATTCTGTACGAATGCGTGTTTGTGCTATCTGTGTTTCCAGAATAGCTCATAGATTAGCCAGCAAGATATTTACTCCAACATTGTAATAAACTGGTTACTTTATTTTAGATGTGGTTTGGTTGTTTTAAAAAATGCCACTTTTGAAGCAACACAAGGGCATTTGGCGAAAGACCTCGTAATTTTGAGCCTCGGTCAAATGACGAGGATGACACCTCAGTTGTCCCACCTTCACCTAACTTCCGAGCCCTGCCAACGGGAGAACTTTGATCCTCAAAAGATTTGATTCGCATCAGCCTCGGTTGCGTGGTGGGCCTTTAGTGGCCAAAAGGTTTCAATCTACGACTCGACGAAAACCGCAGGCAGCGAGTCCGCGACCACTAAACTACAGCGGCTACTACATTATTTTAATTAATTACAGTTTTGGGTAGTAAAGAATACCTGGTTTCTAGCACTTTTTATAAATGAACTATTTATTAAATTAATATTTATGTGTCATAAACTCTAATACATTGTTTTGACTTTTAATTTGTTTTGACAACATTGCATTTATAGTTGCTGCATATTCTAAAGTCTTTAAACGTGCCATTGAAACAATTAGAATCAAGAATTTTAGTGAATTCAGAGGAATTTTTTTTATTTATTAACTTCAGCTTCCTTACTTAAACGATGTAAAAGAATAAATTACGCATATATAGAGAGGGAGTGCAAATGATAGAAAATTAATTATGTTTTAAAAATTAAGTTTCATACTACTGAACTTGTGTATAGGGATGGAATATGCATCAAACATTTGTAAAAGAAAATTTTAAAAGCATAAATATAAGATTTAAAATTTCATTACTAAATAGTGGTAGATTTATAAGCTTATACATGTTGACTTGATTTGTTTGATTATTGATGGGTTTTAATGAAATTTAGAGCAACAAATGCTATTATTCCATTTAAAATATTTTTTTTCGATAGAAATCAAAACATTTAAACTAGAATGTTCTGAAAACGTTTTTACTTGCGAATGCATTACCTCGAAGTTCTCTGAAAGTAATACAGAGTTTTTTGTCTACCTAGCATACTAGTATTTAAATGTATTTTTAAAATCCTATTATATAATATTTCACTTCTTAAAATTATGCAATTATATTTTTTCAAAACCTCTTTAAGAGAGTTATTTTACTTGAGAGATTTAATGTCATAAATTATTTCTCATACCATACAGATTTCCTAAATATGTTTTTCTCTTTATAATACTTTCGCTTTCATCTTATTCCGTAAAGAAATAAACGTTTATAAGAATAGAAAGACAAATAATTCCAAGAAATATAATAAGAAAATATATAAGCAATCCATTCAGAAACTTAATGTTTTTGAACTTCGATTCTGTGTTAAATTATATTTTCGTATAAGATTATTTTTGAAGTTTGTCTTGCTTGAAACAGTTTTAATAAAAACTATATAAATGCTATAATAAGTTATATTGTAACGCATGAATCATTTTACCGAAATATGGCCTTAATCTTTCAAAACGGTAAGAAATTGACCTTTTAAGTAAACGAACAAGATATGGAACTCTTTTACCCACAATAAATATAGTAAAATACGAATGTCGAGCAAAAAGTACTTAGAAATTCCAAGAGTCTCTGAAAGTAGCATCGAAAACGGTTTATGTTTTATTAGAATCATGACACACTAGACATCTCTCTGCGTGTCAGTTACTCGTATTCGTGATCACGACAACCTTCGCACCTCACAAATTCTTCATCATAACTTTTTCAGCCTATGAGACCATCTTCGCTTTTTATAGAAAAAATCACCGGAAGCAAACCAAAGTTTTGATATTTGCTTGATTTCCGGTGCATAATTTTGAATATAACATAGATCTCAGCGATGGAGCGGGTGTGACTGATTCCATAATGCATATGAGAATTATCACTAACTCTCTTATATTTTGTTGATTTTCGAGTTTCTTCATCGTTATCATACTGTTCCATTTCAGGATTGATAACTTCGTTACTCTCTGCTTTAATAACATATATAATATTCTCTGATTTCAATCGAGCAAATGGTTGATGGCCACATCCTTGTAAAGTCTATTGTATTTGACAAGCCAACGAAGTGCTGCATATACAAGATCACGTGAAATGGTATGGTCACGAGAATGATTTAGATTATCTAGAGTCTCGGTGACTATGAATGCAGCGGCATTTTCACTTGAACGTGATAGCATATCAGGCAATGTTTCGCTCAATTCAAACATATAAAGCGCAGAGAGATTTGATTTACCCTTGAAGCCATATTGTCCAAATCTACTTCCATACTTTATCAACTTCACATAAGGGATTATGCGTTGTAGTAATCGGAGCTCAGGTTGAATAAGATCAAGTATTTCATTCGGAATTTCTCCTGCAAGAAGATTATTTCAATATGCTTTTGAAGGGTAATTATCTTTTTTGCTCCTTAAATGTGTATTGAAACGATTACAAACGAGTAACTCTTTCTCATCTATAGGCAGGTATTCCTTTGGCGTAGAGTTATTAAACTTTACTACCTGATTAGGGTAGCATAGCTGGTGACAGATCTGACAAATTTGGTCGCAGAATGTATTCATATAATTATAAAATTCTGCAACACTAGCCAATCGTTGAGCGCGAGCATTACGGCGAATTTGAAGCATTTCCTCTTGCTCTTCTGCACTTACACTCGCTCTAGCAACAGCTGTTTGAACAGAATTATTTTGCCGGCGAGTTGCTACTTGCTCCTGTGTTTCATTCACTCTGGCAGTAGCTGTTTGAACAGCATTTATTTGCCGGCGAGTTGCACTTACCTCTGGAGTTTCATTCGCTCTGACAGATGCTATATGAACAGCATTATTCTGTCGGCGAGTTAATATTGCGCTAAGCGATTCATTTTTTCATTCATTTCTGGAGTCGGCATTCATTATTTTTTTGTCTAAGTGTGAGAAGTGCATCTAGGGATGGTCCAGCGTCAAGACTACAACACTTCTCAGCACCTTCCTGTACGTTCTCAGAAAGCAGCAATTTTTTCTCCTCTCGCTTTTTCTTTTCTTTTTCCAAGCGTCTCTTTCGTTGCAAAGCTGCCTTTTTTCATTTTTACTTAAATTCACTGCACTTTACTCTATTTATTCTATTTTTTTAAAAAAAAAATTATATAGATTTACTACCTTTTGTATGTAATCCAATATCTGTAAGAATAATTATCTCAGCTTTCAGAGCTACCACGTTAACATCCAGAGAAGAAATAAAATATTTGGCATCGTATTCAAAAGAGTCGCCGATATTGACGAGAGAAATACCCCTTTTTTTCCAGTAGACTATTTTACGACTTTCCATGTCCCTTCTTACGAATTGCTTCTATAGTCTGTAATAGGTTGCGGATATTTTTTGCCAACGTTATCAGTTGTGTCCGAATTCCTTATCATTTGCGACCTTTAAAAACAACCAGTTTCGATTTTTTTTAAAAAATAAATACTCAATTCGATGACTTTACGTTGTCTATGAACGAAAGATTTTTCTTTTCTGCGGTTTTTCTTCAATTTTTTTTAATTGCCTCTAAAATTTCTCATACAATTAGAGTTTGGAACTTGATGAAAGTTTAGATAAAGAAAATTTTCATTATAGTGATTCAGAGTTTGGAGATGAATTAGAAAATAGTATTTCAAAGGTAATGATGAGGTTGATTTAAATGCATCAGCTAATTGTGATGAGAAAGTAGAAAGCTTATTTTCATGGAAAGTATTCCAATTTTGATATAAAAAAGTATTACATATTATTTTCATTGGAATACATGAATTAATTGAAATTTTTGCCTTAATTTGATGTACTTAAGATTTTATAGATTTAAAACGTGTTCAAATAAGTTGAAAATTATTTTTAAATCACATTTGATAATATTTAATAAAAAAAAGGGCCGCGCTTAGATTAGAGATTGGGAAATAAATGATGTCTCAAACTCGCAGCCGGTGTTGAGTCGTGAGTTTGAATCCTGTTTAATTGGAAACCGACTGCTAAATATGTCAAGGTTCTAAGTCCCCATGAAGATGTGGTGTGGAAGTTTGGTGAGTGGGTGCTGTCCTCATTGCTTGACTGAAGTTCAAATTTATAAAGTCCGTCACCAGTGATATTCCTATTGCTTTAAAATGAGATGTTATGAAAAAATCAAATCGAATTGATCACAAATTATTTTTAGTACATTGATTATTTTTTGTGCATTAAAAGGGCGAAAATTTGAAAAGAAAATTGTTTAGTTATAATATTCTACAAATTGTTCTTAAAATTTTCCCTTCTTCTACAGATTTCGTCGAATAATTTTGAAAACATGAGGTATTATTTTTTATCATATGATTTCACTATTGCAGTTAAATATATAAGTTGCAATAATGAGACCAAAAATGAATTCCTCACCCTAAGCCATGCGACTACACACTTATATTGTATATATATATATATATATATATGCAAACACTGGTATAATTATTATGAGTTTGATTCAACAGTCGTGCTCTCAAAGAATGTAGTCATGAGATTACAGAAGCTATTAATTTAATATTGCTTCAACGTACTCGCTTCTTGAAAATATTTTAGTAATATGGTATAGCTGTCGCTTTCTTTATTATTTGTTTTGCTTTAAAATGTTAATTTAAGCAATACACGACTCTAAATTATGATACATTTTTAATATTTAAAACTAAAAGATTATTTATTACTTTTTAAGGAACAAGAAAACATTGCTCAAACAGAAGAAAAAATTCTGAAATTATTTTAACAGACAAATATTTATTATATAATGCCTTATTAATATTTTCATAATATTTTTCTCATACTTAAGAGATATTAGCCTATACACATAGAGTGTATCGTCTTAGTACAAAATTCAATTGTTTAAATGAGAAAATATTTTAGGAAATTTTTATTTTGAAATTATTTCATATCTTTAAATTATTTTATTTTTGTGGAATGTGTCCTAGCAATCTTAATCAAAGTGTAGAAATGAAATCTTAATTATTCAAAGATTGAATCACTCAGAAGCTTGAAATTTGGTACGCTCAAACTACGGCTCATAATGGTATGCACTTGAAAGGTATTTTTCAAAATCCACTTAAACTTTTTTTTAAAATTGTTCGTTGAATAACGATTATGTAAAAGTTTGCCTGTATTGAACATTTAGCGACGCGACCACTGTGACGAATAAATATATTTTGTAAATTATTAATTGGCATTATCGAGATTCTCCTTCGAACCAAGCACTTGGCTGTAATAAGTATATAGGGCTTGTAATATTGTTTATAGGGATCCAATTGATTAAGCCTTTTTAGTAATGAGAATAGGTTGAGAAGTTAGAAAACACAGTCCTGTAGTAGTTGTGAAATGAACGAAGATTATATGGGTTAATAGATTGTAATGCGATTAAGAAAAATAAACTAAGAAATTAAAATCATGTTATGATAATTACGTGCGATTTTGAAATAATTTAATTACAGTCCAGGCAATCAGGTAATTTCTATTTCAATTAGTTATTTCGGCCCTACCCTGAACTCTTAGTTTAGACTAATTAATTAGTTTCAATTATAGGGAGGAGTTGCAACGGGGCTCCTATTTGAAATCCCATTCGATTGACATGTATCTCCTCGATGTTGATTCATTCTAGTCCTATGCTTATGCAAATTATCATATTTGTTTTGAATAAAAGAGCAATGAATGGATAGAAAAATGACTAGTTCGGAGAGAAGGTGGAGGATGGAATAGCAAGTAGTAGATCGTGTTAAATTTCATGAACAATTTGAAATTTCCTCCATACATTATTTTCAATTCTAAATAGTGAAATTAAAACCACTACTTTCAAGAAAGTTAGAGCTTTTCTCTCATTTTATTATGTCAAGATCTTCGTTTATACGTCAGTTCTGAAAACTGTGTAACAATAAAAATATTATTCAATCACACGTGATTTAGAAAAGAAATTTAACGCGTATGGAGACATTAATGAGTCCAAAAAATAGTGCAACACCAACTGCTAATAAATTTATGTTCGAGTGTCTTGAAGAATTTTTCAATGATTTTTCTCTATTGGATTCTATGCTACCAGAAAGCTGATAGGAAATTGATGGAGTTAAAATTTTACGAATAAAAATCTCAATTAAATTATATTCTTATCTCTAGAATTGTGAATTTTGATTTATTTAAGTAAATCTTAAGCTCTTCTTTAAGTGTATATAAGGAATTTCTAAATACCAAATAATAAGTTTCCGATGTATTCTGATGAACATTCTAAATGGTTACGGTTCAAAAACTTGTTTTTAAGTATTGTACGAATAAACGATAAGGTAAACTTACAATATTCCTCTATTTACGTAGTTCGCTTGGAAAAGCTCCTGCGACTACAATTCGACACATTCCGGTCTCAAAAAACCAGAAGCGTTATACTAACTTTTCCAATGCTATGTTAAAATAAAGAGTATCATCAATTCCTAATTATCAACCTCCATGAATCCAAAAAAAGTCAGAAAAGTGAATGTTTCTGGTCTGCGTTCGTCAGCAGATGATTCGGAACCATTTGTTAAGAGATTAAAAGCAATTGATAAAGAATCTACAAATATTGACATTTGGTTAATTAAATTTTCAGTTGAGAAGGTTGATTCAGAAAGGAGACGACGACTTTGTTCAGTAAAAAAACTGTTACTTCTTCATTTCAAAAATGTCATCCATTCAACACATTTGTGCACGCGAGGGTAAACGTAAAATCATTAAATGGAAATTTAACAAACAGTAATGTAAATCATCGTATCTTCCATAAAATGCAAAGCGCTGCAGTTTTCAGTCAAGACTCTAAGCGCGACTGCTAAAAGAGATTTCGTGCACAAAAGGTTTTTATGTTTGAATCGTTTTTCAAACTTATGCAACAGCCGTGATTACTGTTAAGATGCAGGATTAAGAAAAAAAGTGAGTTTATAGTGTTCATGATCAACACTGCACTGCTCTCTAAAACCGGTTATAGAAGCTCAAAGTAAATCACAAGATATTCGTATCCTGAGGGATGCTGGATCACAAACTAGATTCCTATCTGAAGTATGAATGCATAAATTACGGTTACACCTTAACTTTTGCAAATGCATATCAGCCACTCATTTAGCAGCTACTGTTCCAATAATATTTTCGGGAACAGTTAAGCTTTGCATAGTTTCAAAATGAATTGACATTTATAAGTTTTTGCATTAAAGGCTTTGTCAACTGTACAACTATTTCATGAAGTGAAAACAAAGAAAGTCATTTATTAAAGTGACTACAGTCGGCCAACCTATTTTGCTATCAAAAAGGCAACATATATTTGGCCCTTGTTTTTTGATTTTTTTTTCTCTCTATCATACTACCAGGACATACATCAAATTCGAATGGAAATTCCTTAGCTCAGAATTCCATGTAGGTAAAGATTTTCCTAAAGAAGTAGGGATATTTTCAGATATTTAAATATCGATGACTTCCTGGATGGTGAAAAATCTGATGAATTTGAGCTTCTATAATACCTGACGCCAAAAGATATGGAAGCAAATATTTTCACTGCTTCACTCTGAGGGATTCATATTGCGAAATTGGTGAACAAACTCCCCATAACTAGGAAGTAACTATAATGTCGAATACAATAATAACATTACACACGCGCGCTCGCGTGATTGAAATGAGTCATTGCTTGTCAACTTAGCAAAATTTAAAAACTATATCAGATTTTCTGTTTTAAAAGATTATAAATTTGTTTTGTTACTCAAATTAATTCTGCTTTGAGAAGATTTTTATTACATAAATAACATAGCAATATAATTTAGTTTAGTGAATGCGATATAATTCTGATTAGTCATTTAATTTTCTTATAGCGAATTGTCTGCCCTTTTACCACAAAAGTAAGATAAAAATATGAAGATATTTTGGAAACATTGTCCAATAATTTTGGATTTTCTGTCAATAAATTTAATCATATTCGTATTATTCAAATAAAATCATACACTCAATTCATGTCAATTTGAAAATTTCCTGTCTTGCGAACGCGTCATAATAATCAACTAAAAATTTACCGGGAAGATTTCTGGAACCACTTTCGTGAGCTCATTTAAATATTACGTATTGCAATTCAATTTCACGTATTAAAATTCAATTTTAAAAAAAGATTAAATTAAAACAATTTTCTTTTTTTGCTTTTCTTTCTTTTTATTTTCAACCAAAATGGTTTTCTAGTACATGATCGATAATATTACTTATCTAGTACATCTTCGATAATATTACTTATCTAACACATTGAAATAAATCAATGAAATTACATAAGTTCAAAAAATTAATACAATTATATGTATATTGATGATATCTGATCTTCGACAAACAATCAATGCGACGATGAACGAGAAAATAAACAAGAAACATTTATTTTCAAATGTAAAATGAGACAATTCACTTTAAAACAATACACTACATTAAAATTTTGTAAAATATTTAAACTTAATATGGCGTTTTCCTATTTTTTTAAGAAATAAATTATTTAAATTTTGAAATGTCAATTTATAAATATTTGTAACACTAGAGGCCGCCACATTTAAGTTATATATTTACTAATCTCCCTCTGCACCCAACATTATCTCTTTTTTTCCGAAATTTCATTCAGTCTTCTTCCTGTCTTTTTTTTAGTAGCTAACCTAATCGATTCAATGCAAGTTCAGTGAACCTTCCATCAGCCTACTTTGGAAAAATGAATCGCATTAAAGGTATTCCATAAAGTTTTCTATCATGGCTCGAAGCTAAACACAGTGAGTAGACTGCACAGAGGGCTTTCACCACGATCTCAATAATCCTCTGCACATCAAGATTTGAAAGGGACATTCCCACCTCTCACAAAACACCGCCTGCAAAATTCCTCTCCAAATGAAGAAGAGTTTTGATAAAAAACATAATTGAAATTAAAAGAAAGGAACCTGGCATGTCACTTAAGTAGATTATTGCTTTGAGAGCAAACAAATCTCCTGTCGCCATCTATGTGTGTTTATCTGAATTTGAAATGAAAATGGTGGTTTAGAAAAAGTTAAAATAGAGCTTTTAATTCGATTAAAAAATACATAAAAAGGATTCTTCAGAAAATTAGCAGAGTGATCGTACAAGCAATTCAAAACATAACGTAGCTTTGGTTTAGAAAACTGGAACTGAGTGTAGACGAAATCGCCGGAATTTAATTATCAAATCGAGTCGAATGACATCGATACGAATAGTAAGAAGTTTCACTTCAATTTTTTTTTTTTTTATCTCAAACATAATTTACTTTGAGTTACTCGCAGAAAAAGAAATAAAACTGATCAACTCACCGATACAATTTGTGGTATTTATCGAAATAGTACTCTAGAAATTGTATTATTATCCAGATGCTTTCGTGGAAATAACCTTAGAGTTACCATCCGTATTTTTAGAGTTCATATGTATTCATTTGAAAACTCAAAAAATACGTAATTGTTCTTTTCGCTTTTCCACACCGCAGCAACAAAAACACAAAAACTTTATGAACAAAAATATCCAAGAAATAAATATTGCAAATACTGTTTTTATATCGGAATTGTAAATGAAGTGTCTAATTAATAACACATTTTCAAATTACGCTTATCGACACCTACGTCGATATAAAAATCCTTTGATCAACCGAATTAAAATGTGCGTATGAATGGCAAAGAAACAGGATTAAGTACACGCACAAAAATGTTTAAATATAACTTACACTAGGGAAAAAAATTGTATTTTTTTTCTTTCAAAATAATGGAGTATAATATTACAACAAGTAAGGTAACAATTATTTATGTATTTTCCTGTTCGGTATAAGAAAACGTAAAGATATGCACATTTTAATAACCCTTTTATTTTAGGGATGGTTCGACACAAATTTAAATCTTCAGATGAATTGGAGAACAAATGTGCTTTGTTTAAAAAACTTCATAGATTATGAAGTTCTTTCCGACTCTTATAATATCACAATGTCTGTTGCATATAAAGGAAAATATGATTTAGAAAAGCGTATTGCATCTAATAAATATAAATCGGACAGTTGAAAAAAGAGGGGGGATTCATTTTCTTGTGAAGCGGCATTCAAAACTAGAAGAGGAAATATTGGCAGTTGAAGTTATTTCGTCTTCCTAACTGCAAGATATCATCATAGTTACATATATCATGTGATTGCTTACCAAAACTATATAAACACGTATAGCCTAATTTTTAATAATGCGCTTCCATTTAGTTGTGTACAGATGACTTAGGAAACGTCTTCAGCAAATGTTAATCAATGGGGCCCAATCTTCATCAATTTTCTTGTAAAATAAACTTTGTAATTTTACTATAAATTTCTTTGCTTGTAACTGCAATACATAATGATCCAATGTTATTCTACATTATGTATTATTTAAATAGCGTTCATTGAAGTTTCAGATGTAAGATAGGTATGCAAATTTTCGTTTTCATGTAAATAAATAATTAATTTTCTATGTTAAAGTGTGTAGGAGACGAAATATTCGAACCCATTTTTTTTTACAGAAAAAAATTGAATGATTCAAGCAGAATTGCTTAAAAAATAAACATTGGGATAGATTAGGGAAAATTCTTTTTTCTGTCATTAATCATTTTCTTAAAATGTAATATTTATTTTTGTTAATTAATGACATACTCTCTCTCTCTTTCTTCTCTTCTCTTTACTCTTGCACTTCAGGCTGTCTGCAACAGATGGCACCAGCATTTGTTTCGTCCGAGAAACGTTCCCTTGCTTCTCTTTTTACTACCTGAAGAGAAAACGCGATATGAAATTATGATAGCTTGTAAATTGTGACACAGAGAGAAATGGCAATTCTGAGTCGCTTACAAACTATCTCTCCGGTTAAGAGTATTTTGCGCGTGTTTATAAAAATTTATTTTATATGATTCAGTTTACTTTTTTGGCGAGATTTTGTTAATGAAAATATGTTTTCAAAAAATAATTTTTAGTTATGTGAAGTAAGAGGAGAAAAAAGAGAATCTGAATCACTAATTATAATACTGAACTTCTTGAAAAAATAATTCCTTACTTAGTATCGAGCTCCACTAAGACCTTCATAAAGTCCAGAATGCATTGATATCCTTTTAATTATTTGTACGAACATTTTAGATATTGTTAAAAAAATTAAAACGTAAAACAGGCTAAAAACTCTAAATATAGGGCTACATATTATATAAGAGGAAAATGATTTTAACTCATACTAAGGTTGGTTTTACGCAGAAATTACAATTTAATTATTTGAAACAATCTGTATTTTTTTTAAAATTATGAAATCACGTTATTTAATCATTATAGAAAGCTTTACAGCTTATTTAATTTGCGAGAATAGTATCGAAAAATAGGTACTAAACTTCTACAAGTATGATTTTATTATTTTCTCTTGAGTTTTATTTATTATTATAATTCAATAGTAATTATTTTCTTTTATTAGATAACAATTTTTGAAAATTTATTTAGATATTAGAAGATTTATTTCTGATCTGTTCATATACGCAAACATAAAAGAATAAAGAAAAAAATTATTTCATGTGAAAAAGTAGATGTATTTGAAAAAAAAAAAAAACAATCTGTAAACATCACCTCATTTAATTTTTGGGCATTTCATAAGAAATTTTACTATAGATTATTTTTCTCTTTCTTTTTACCTTCATTTAGTTCATTTCAATAAAAGTACAAACACATAATAAATTTTTACAAATAGCTTTCAATTTTTGAACATTTTTTATTAGAGGAAAAATCTCTTTTATTATATGCTATTCTCCAAATCTTTAAAAAAATTGCAATGTAATTCAAGGTTGATAAGAATGTGTTTGGTAAGCATTTTCTGATATGTTAATTACTTTTTAAAAATATTTTTTTTTGCGTTTTCTGTACGTTGGTTACAAGTTAGCGATATTTCAATCAATGTCATTTGATTGGAATTGTAATATATGTGTATAGTTCCTTAAGGAGGACGTTAACTGAGTTGGAATAGCACACTCCTATTTTCCATGTCACTATAGTTTCAAACTTGGCAATATCAACTGACGCCAGTTGACTAAAAGCCTGGAATCTTCCTCATTCTGTTTCTTTAAATTTAATTACACAAATGCAAATGCAGTTCGTTATATTTTCAAAATAATGATTATCTTTCAAATTGAATATCTGGGATTATTTCTGAAAGTTTTAAAAACCTATTTCAAAAAAATAAGACACAAAAAACAGATTCATGTATAAAGGAAATAATGGCAATAGTTTTTCAATAAAAATATGTGCTATATTGGTAATAAATTTATGACGAAGGTAACAATACCCCACTAACTCCATTTTGGTTTCATTCATCTCATACTCATTCTCGTGTTCATTTTATTTACTGCCACATATTCAGAAATCTCATATCCTTTTAACTTCAGAAATTTTTATATAGCTATGCTCTGGCATCCAATTGGATCAACATCTATACGTCAGATGTGATGTTAAGGGGGTGGGGATATGAGAATTTACATTAACGGGTTCAGACATTCGGTCTCATGGCAATGCAGTATTTCAGTGGAAATTTTTAATCTGTCTTTAAATTGAAGCTTATCGCCATTAAATCTATTAAATATAATTTACTTTCGTGTACACATTCTAGTTTAACTTCTCTTACATCAAGTTGTTTTCCAATAAAAGGTAATTTTACATCAATGCGTTTAATATTAGAATTTTCTTACTTATTTTCATAAAAATATATAGCAGGTTTATTGTCACAAAACAAAGTGAATTTCAATTTAGGAAATAATTTAATTTCATTCAAAATATTACTAAACAGAAGGAATTTTTTGATTTTTTTTCTGTTTAAAATTCATATTCGATACAATAGTATCGAAAATAAATGCAAAACATACTCACTTTATTGTTTGATACTCATATTCGATACAGTAACAGATACAAAAATAATTATATGGTATACTCATTTTTCTATTGCACATTCATATTTGATACACAATATCTTCAAAAATGAGTTTGTGAAGTTTTCATTTCTTGTACGTACCTGTTACTAAAAATGAGTACTTGTGAGTCTTAAATTTGTATACGTTGGGATCGGAGCCATTTTAAATATGTGAAATATTCAAAAGTGAGTACTTTGTACTCGATTTTGAATACCCTTTCTTTTTCTCAGTGAACGCTCACCCACACACAGCCAGGGTTTCACAGGATTGCCTCCTCTACATTTCCACACAAAAGTATACTAACTGTTTCGACTGCTTATCTTGTACTTATTGATTTTGCTCTACCGTTTTTATTTAACTACGGAGCCAAAGAAAAATGTATTAAAAATGATTTATATTTTTAAAAACAAACTCTAGGTTTCTTTACTTTAAGATCTTAAGCTCTAAGAGAATTGAATAAAATTAGAGGAGATACTTGGAGGGAATTAAGTAACGAGATGAATATGAAGTGGGCTCCTTTCAATATTTAACTCTACAGACATGAAATTTAATTAAATTATAAATGAATTCATAAATTAAATAGAAGAAACGTGTTGAGAATCCGAGGTCTACGTGGGTGGTTGTCACGTGGGTTTCGTGGTTGGATCTAACTGCCCCTCATGCGTCAGACCCACGTGGTGCACCGATATATAAAAAAGTTAATTTTATTTTGTTTAGCAGACAGAGAGAGGGGATTCAGACAGAGCAGATGGGCTAGAGAGACGCTAGTTTTCCAGGAGCCCATTGTTTTGGTGTTTTTCGCGATCGACAGCTCTAGGTCTACAGCAGATAGATGTTTCTAGGAAATTGTTTTGTGCAATTCAAATTTTTTTAAATGAAAATAAGTTGCAGAATTGTAATTGTTTTTATTAAATTTATCGTTGAAAATAAATAGTGAAAATATCGAAAAGTAGTTTTTATTTATGACACCAAAAAAAAAAAAAAACGGCTATTAAATAATAAGGAAGAGATATTCTAAGAGTTATTTATTTTTAAGTATAAGTATAATTTTATTTCAACGATGATAAAAAGGACAACACAGTTTATTAGATACCTTCTGTAGAATATGTGAGGTTACTCTCTCTTAACTCGCCTGAATCCTATCTTAATATTAAGCATTAAAATCTTAGCTTACTTCTTGAGAAACTTCTTGAATACAGCCCCTTACTGCTGAGTCACTTCTAATCAATTTTACTTGAAACGATCAGGATTAACAGTTCACTTCAATTAACATACAAGTATCTATCATCTTATCGTTATCATCTGCTCCCAAATCCTGCTGCGAGGCATTTTTTCCATCGAAGAAATCCATTCTAAATCGCAATACAACAGAAAATTTGAGCATCAGATTGAGAATCGCTTTTTTTTATATAGTGCGCAGTTCCGATACGCTGTGGTTCCCATTATTTATTCATTGGACACCAAATTTTAATCATTTTTTTTGTTTGTTATAGAGTGTACATGAGATTCTCTTTTAAATAAGAGTTCATAGAACTATTTCAAATACTACTCACAGTAAAAGAATCTTTGACTCTTGATATTCAAAAAGATTTTATAAGGAATTTTATAATTTGAAAAATAATTTGTAGAAGCACATTATAATCTTTTGTATTATAATTTATAATTTTTAATTATTTACAGAAGTTCTAAAAATAAGATGATGCTAGACCTGGAATACCAACTATTTCAAAATTTTAAAAGCATTTCAATTATTTTTATAAACACCTTTTGAAATAAAAAAAAATTGTTTCTCCATTTTGTTTATTTAAAATTTATATATTCTTACTTTTAATAGTCTTTTATGCCACCCAATCCCTTTATCTATCTCAATTTTATTACATTTGTTATTTTATTCTTTAAAAAAAATCATATCATAGACATGTTAACAATTTATTCATGCGCACTAGTGTCTTTTTTAAAATAATTAATACTGCTATTCATATATCTTGTTAGCGAAGATATGCACAACAAAAATTGTGTTTATCAGAATAATCTACGGAAAAGACACTTCAGTATGAAAATTTCCTTTCCCTTTTGAAAAATTTCTTAAATTTACAAATGAATCACCACGGGTAAAATAATATTTAAAAAGTGCATTGTTGAGAAGAATTTCGCGTATACTAGTTTTGTTAAAGTTAATAAATAATTTAAAATTGTTTCTATCTTTAATATATATTAATTAGCTCTCATTATCGAATGGAACGTGATTCACTCACAAAGTCAACATAAAAAATCAAATATCACGGAATGTTTTTTAATTGAAGTATTCGGCCCGCTTATTTTACTTTCTATACAGGAATAGAAAGTTTGATTCTTATACAATTCATTTTTAAATAATTGATAAAATTTCGGTAATGTTATTTTATACGTTTAGATCGCAAACGAGTTCTTATAATAGGAACTAAATCGTAGAAGGTAATAACTTTGATTAGAGTTTATATGAAAAATAGCGCGAAGAGAACTACAATAGAATCTAATGTATAGTGTACAGTTCCTTTTAAAATGAAAATATGTTGCAGAAAGGAATTTTTGATGTTATGATTTTCCCAAGACTATGAAAAATATAGTAAATTTAAGTGCATGAATTAACTAAGAGATTTTTATTTTTATTAAAAAAATTATTATTGTAGTTGTTTAAATATAGATTTGAGGTAACCTAACGAATGACATGAAATAAACATTAACTTTGTGTGGGACAGGAACAGGTTAACGGGAATAAATGATTTTAATTCTAATGCAATGTGCTCCTTAAATAATTTAAAGAATTTTTTAATAGCTATTAAGGAATTTAGATAAGCATTGAAAAAAGTCTTAGTGAACTGAGTTACAGTAGCATATAATACTCTCGGTTCTGAACCCTTTTGTGTCTTCGATGTCATTTGTAACCGAAATTCTTTTAAATTTACTTGATTGCGTTCATCCCCTCTTTTGAATAAACTCATGAATCGTTGTGTAGTTGAGAAAATACTGCGTATAAATTGAGTAAATCATCCTCTTTCATATAATGAAACATAAAATTAATCCAGCTAAGGATTTTAATTTTTAATTTCGAATCCAAATTCAATGACTGAAAGAATAACTCACTTCAGGATTCCAGCTCATTAGGAGCAGCTGTCAGAGTTTGAAAGGGGACGTGTCATTGGGTTGAAAGAGGCAGTTAGGGTGAATCGGAGAATCGGTCGTTATGTGGGTCGAAGCGATGAAGCGATTAGAACATGTGGCAAGAATGGGTGGACAATAGCAGATTTCAGCGTCATGATGGTTGCGCTTGACCTAGGCCACAGTAGATAGGGAGGACAGAATGATAGTCATATCGACTATCACTGCATCTAGTTCATCGTTATTAACCATCAAAAGTGCGACCCATCACACAATTGTCCAACATGACCATTCATTTGTGGTTGATAAAGTGAAATCTACGCTTCTACCGATCGGTTATCCACCTGCTACTCACGCCTGCACACTGTCGAACCAGATTACAGTGGTGCTTGACTCGATCAGGATGGAATGATGCTCATAGAGGACGTATAATGTTTAGTGATGAATCCCGCTTCCAACTGTGTCCTGACGATCATCGAAGACGTGTCTGTAGACGCCCAGGGCAGCATACCGTTTCTGCTTTCACTGTTGTACGCCGCTCAAGCCTTCAACCAGGAGTTATGATTTGGGGTGCCCTTTCTCTTAATAGTCGTACTCTTTTGGTTCTCATTAGAGGCACACTTAAAAAACAGCTGTACGTCGACGACATTCTGAGACCCATTTTGCTACCGTTTCTTTTTCTGTACCTTCGCCTTATTTTTAAGCAAAATAATGCCAGATCACTTACAGCACGTGTTGCTGTGAACTGTATTACAGCTTGTCAAACACATCCTTGGCCAGCCAGATCTCTCTCCAAACGAGCATGTCTGGGACATGATGGGACGGCGACTGCATCTACCAGCGAATGTTGATGACTTATCCCAACAATTGGTGCAAATTTGGCAAGAAATACCGCAGGAGACCATAAGCGAGCTTTATCTTCCTATGCAACGTCGTGTGGCAGCTTACATTCGGGACGGATTGTATCGAGCTTGTTACTATAACTCTGAAACAAATCCTTCAATTTTTCTGAAATTTTAATGATTTTCTATTTCTATTCAGTACATGATTTTTCTATCCGCCAATTTTTGTCTCCCTCGGAGAACTCCTTCTTGGTGCGTTATTTTCTTATGTTATATATATATATATGTAATGATTTAACTTTTAATTCAATAATTACCCTAAATAATAAATTAACTTTCTATTCTATCTCATTCCCTAATACAAAAGTAAAGAGTTCATTCTTATTTCCTGATCTCCTTCCAAAAGTATCCTATAATTTATTACATCACACGCTCTTGAAAAGGATTAATTCTGCTTAAACTAATTATAAATCTATCAAAAACAATCCCTTTTTAATTCCCTATCTACTATATTTCCCTGGAATCCCCTTATTCTTACCACGTGCTTATGACGTTTGAT
>BMAW01032983.1:0-12653 GCA_019974015.1 Nephila pilipes
GAAGTAAAACAATTGAAACCTCAAACTAAAATAAAAATATTACATAAAACTATTATTTCAAGAAAAACTAAAATACATAAAATATTTTAATGTAAGAAATATATTTTATAGAAGCTTGAGGGTCCTTAACTAGGATACCCACATAATATTACAAATAAATTATCATAGCTTATCCCCATATACTTATATACGACATCAATAGAAATATTAACTCTACCCTAGTATTGAGAAATTTGTATAATTTTTTGTATTTTAAGTTTTCTTAAACTTTCAATTTTTACATAACACTTGTAATTGTGTGTCTGAATTCGAAGATGAAGGTGTCAGCTCAATCGTCGATCCCGGCACTTGACAGAGACTCACAAAGATGCGTTCCGTCGCCAGTAGCCTTCGTGTTCCTTCTAAAATAAATATCAATAAATAAACACTCAATCAACTGCATAAAAACTTCATTTAAACTTGTTTTGTTACTTACGCTAATATTTATTTTTTAGTCTGTAAATGTAAAGCAAAAATGCAATTATCTGAGCAATACGCATGCAAAATTTCAGCTCAATTGGACATTGTTATGAGCAAGATTAGGCCCTAGGTTTCTCATTGCTTTAGTATATCGTAGTATTGTATTGTCATTGGAGTTATACATGTATGCATAGTCTCTCGAAGAAAGGAAGTGGATTAAAATTACAAATTTTGAAGCCTTTCCTGAAATTAATGTATACATATGAACATAGAAAGTTAAACAGAAACTTGTAAAACACCGACTTGAATTAATATTCTTAGTGTTCGAGTAAAAAATCATAAATTAATGATATACTTAAAAAATATTAGTTTGAATTATTCTGTTCTCAACACTGCCAATGTGTTGAAACCAATCTGTATTACTGAGAGATTGGATCCTACTGACTAAGATAACGAAATTTTATTGATACTTCTGCAATTGTTAAGAACTACGAATAATATAATTTAAGGAACCATACTTTCAGACTCGTCCATATATATTAGAATGATCACGAGAAAAAATTCTCTATTATGGGTAGGTCTATTGATTATTCTAATTATTTCATGATCAATTTTTCAGGCCACTTCTCACATAATTCCGCCTTACTTTCCTGGAAAACTCGAAAGAGGCTACTACAAGAACGTAATGCAATCAGTTGGATTTCAAGACGTACGAAGTGAAATTATAAATATACCACTTGTATACAGAACTGATGATATATGTCTAAGTATGGTTACTTTAATTGCTATTGAGCATTAACTTTATCTAATATTCCATTAAGAATTTTTTTTTATGTAAAATCAAACACACACACACACACATTGAGCTCTCATGTACATTATGATGCTTGAAGTGGCAACTTGGTTGTAATGGTATTTAAATCGTTGATGGAGCTATCGCTCGAAACAGGAGATCAGTCCCTATTCCACAGTACTAATACAATTTAATCATTTCAGGAATGAAAATACTCGCATTAGTGTGGCGTTGAAATTAAGAGAATTCGGTGCCAACACGGGTATATCTTCTTCACTTAACCATGTCCCCATAATTACGTGATCAGTTTCATCATCTCGCACATTTTCTTTGAACTCTTATGTTTTAAACTTGTCTGATTTGATAAGGGTGGGAATCCCTCTGAACTTGTTCGCGTTTTTAAACAGACCTGTTTTTTTTTTTTTTTTAAATTATTACGATTTTGAACTTTTTTACAGTGCCTTGCAATTATTTTAACTCATTTGTGCCTTTTTATCTAATATTTTTAATTTGCCTTAAAAAAACCTAAACATTTTCAACGTAAGTTTTCTACAGCATTGCCACATTTAGCTTATTCTTCATATACCCACAATACTCATTCTTTTGCAAACCCTCTCGTGTTACTTCTGAGTGTAAATAAAATTATCAATTTCTGGTAGCTTAAGAGTGGCCTAAGTCCCAAGAAAACTCATCGAAACTGGAATATTTTTCATTTATATGCAACATTTATACCTTAATTAGTCTCCTAAAACTATGGGCTTTTAGAAAAAGGGAGCCTTAATATAGAGGACGCACTATTGCGGTGGATGACGTCAAAAAAATGTCGGCCGTGCAAACCAAATGGGGTGATTTCCTAAATAAGACTAAATGCGAGGAAATTCCGTCACTGATTTGCATAAATAAACTCTTGGTGACGTTATACACTATAATATTACGGTCTCTATGTAATGGCCCGTTTCTTAGGATACCATAGCCTTAGAGATTTCATCTCTCACTGGATGCACCCTATTTAATTTTCCCGTGGATTTTATTGTCTTTGGTAAACATGAGTAATGCGATCCTGGGCTATCCAAGCAATCTTTCTCTATTTTCAACCAGTCTTTTCTCCCTTTTTGAAATTCTTGTATCATGGTTATACTCTGTTTGTTCCACATCGAGACCTAGCACAACAAAGCTCACTCCCATCCTGGGATATTCTAGCAATCCTTATTTATTTATTCTTCTTGTCAAACTTTCTTATCTCCAGGTCCTTCCGTTTGTGTGGTATGGAATTTCAAAACGATTAGTTGGCCAATTCTGGCGACGTCCTTGTTATTTGACCAAAATTCCAAAATACAAGATCCATCGCCAATTATCCTGTCACCCGTATAGTTACCGGGGGTGACAGAATATTCCCACTGTAGCTCATGTATGTCATAAGATGTGACTAAAATTTATACCCTGTGTCTGAGGGTATAGCCGGGCATCCTACTACTGGGGATTATATAACTTGAACTCCGGAACTTCCCTTCTCTAGGTAGGTACGAGCATCATGACCCCAGGGGATCATTTCCTTTCCCATGGAGTTGACTGTCTCTGATAAGCTCGAGTGACGCGCCCCTGAAATATCCTAACGATTATTTTCTACTTTTTTATCTTTTTTCCAAACTAATAGACCACAGTTACTTCTTGTGTGGCACATCCTAGTTACATTCGGCTATCGCGCCATTTAACTTCACTTTCACTACACTTCACTTACTCGCTATTTTTGATTCTTCTTGTCGACCAATATCTTTTTCAATGTTTTAACGTGTGGAACGTAGATTTACGTTGTTTAGCGCAGTATAGCGCACAAATGGCTCTTGTGTCAATAAACTTCATAATCGTATTATGTCAATAGTTCTCGTGTAGATTTCAAATACGACGTTGAATTCATCCAGATTACAGTTGCTCATTAATTGGTGCAGCATTGCCACATTTGGGACTTATGACACAAGAATCATCTTTCTTTTGCATTGTTTTCCACAGTACAAAAACTTTATATACATAAAACTTAGAAAATTCTTTTAGTTACACCAGTATACTTTATTCATCTATTCTAAAAAAGATCCCACGACCAAACGGCGCATCAGGGTGTATTTATATGGTTTAGATTAAATTTTGTGCATAAAAAGTACCTTTCGAGATTGTTTTCAAATTTTGCTCTGTCTCGCTTATAATAAACGGTTGGATGCTTAAAGTGTAATAAATTCACATCCGTATAGTGAAAAAAGCATCAATTTCAATTTTTGATTAGGCAGAGAGAAATCACGACCCCAAGTTACCTTGAAAATGTATATTTATATACCAAAATGAAGGATTAAAGGAAATGCATTCTTTATCAGTGTAATGAAGTATCAATCTTCAAATCTGTTAAAAGACGTCTATTCAAAGTGCATTATGTAATAAATGGAATTTAAATTTTAAATTGCAGCGAACTCGTTAGTATAGAAATTGAAAAATGGAAGTAGCTGGAAAACTTCTATCATTGTCTCGAGTAACTTTCAACCGCGGTTCTCAACTTATGATTTGCGAATTATTGACGCTCCGTGATGGTCAAATACTCCGTGAGGTTATCAAATAAATTTAAGTATCGTTGCAAAAGAGAAATCAATACAATGTGAAATTCTATCGGATTTTAATCCACAATCGCGTATTTTTGTCGTCAATATAATCATGTTGCTACTCGTTCAGATATTAACGAACAAGTTACCAAAAATAAACGAGATTAATTATTTTTTAAATTATATGCGTTGTTGTAAATTTAGCTCGACCTTCTTTTATACGTCCTTTCTCTGAGAGGGTGAAAGAAATCATCAAGGAACTCAGCCTACATGACTTAGTTGTTCAACAGCGAAGTTTTATTAAATTTCCTCCTTGGAATATTCCAAGGTTTCTTTACCATAATCCCTTTGCCTCATACAGCAAGAGCACCACATGTCCAATTATTTTCCAACGTCTCTTTGCTTTTTTTTTTTTTAATGATTCGGAGTTTATTGAGATCTACACGGACGGATCGAAAGGAACTGGCTATGTCGGCTGTGGTGTCGTTTCGAACGACATCAGGCACAGTTACCGGCTCGACTCTTCCTGCAGTGTCTACACTGCCGAAGCTGTCGCCATTTACTGTGCCCTTAAATTAGTCGAAAAATCTAGTTCCCGGAAGTTCGTCCTTTATACTGATAGCAGGAGCGTCCTGGAAACATTGGTCAATCTGGACGATCGCAGTCATCCTACTGTGGTTGACATTGCAGACATTGTTTGTAGTCTGTATAGTAGGGGTTATGTTATTAAATTCTGTTGGATACCTACTCATGTAGGTATTTTAGGCAATGAACAAGCGGACTCAGCTGCATGTTCGGCAACGAATCCTCTGCAGCTTGCAGTTCCACTTGAGGACATTCGTCGTCACATTTTAAATTCTATTAATCAGGCATGGCAGGAATATTGGAATCTTCAACTCAATAACAAGCTACACTCAGTGAAGCCGATCATTGGAGAATGGCCTGTTTGTCCAATGCGAAGAGCGGATGTCAGATTGACTCGCCTTCGCATTGGACACACTCGATTTACCCATAGACATCTTTTATTTGGGGATAGTGCTCCCGAGTGTCCTTCCTGCCATGTCCCGTACACGATTCATCACATTTTAATTATGTGTCCGGTTTTTAATGATCATCGCCGTATTTATTTTCAGTCATCTGTTTTAAACCTATCTGACTTGGTGGGGAAAACCTCCCACCATAACTTATTTGCTTTTTTAAGACATATTGGCCTTTTACACCATATTTGATTTTTAACCTTTTATCTGTTATGTGTCTTTGTTTTGGTCTCTTGTTTTTAATGACATTAATTTCTAATCGATTTTAACAAATGTTTGGCGCAGCATAGCCTACTTTGGCTCTTGCGCCATAAAACCTCACTCTCACTCACACTCACTGTTGTAAATTTAATACCATCTTATTTCTATTAAAATGACACTATATACTAAACAGAGGAATTTTAAAAACTATGCAAGTTAAGTCTCATTGACTTTCGGGGAAGAGTTCATTTGGAATTATTCCAGCTTTGTTAAGGATTAATGTCTGGGCCTAATAAAAAAAAAAACACTATTAATTCTATTTTCTCCTCACGCCTACCTCCCAATTTTGCGAGGTAGGCGTTTTATCGATAATCAATCTTATAATAAGAACTTGAAATACTGGGAAATTAAGAGGAGACATTAGTTGTTTACTCAAGTATGCATCCTATATTGCGGAAATCTATAACGATCACAAGTCGGTTATCGTATTAAATTTAATAACTTATTAAGTATTTATTTGAAATTCACATAAAGTTACATATGTTTGCATTCATCAATACTTATATTTTTTTAATAAACGTAACACGTCGAAACAAGGGTGGCCAGCCCCGAAGCCGCAATACTCTCTCTTTAAAAATAAGTTGATTTTACAAGCAATATTATTTTTAATTACTCCCTTGATTTCACAAATACTGCCCGACCCTGTCTAAAAGCTTGTGTTGTATTTATGTTGTAGAGTCTTCTTTTCAGATAATAATTAAGGGATTTCATATTTTATTTTTTAAATTTTTCTAGATAACATTAAGCCTTTGATGTGAATAGTTCAGTGGACGAGAGAAGTTACCAATCCTAAAGAATGTGAAAGGGGTACCCAAAGACTCGATGAATGCCAACTATTATATATTATTACTTATGAAAGCCAACAATTATAAGACTTAACATTTCGATTATTTATTTAGCTTTATCAGATTAAATGCAGTGAAGTACCCGGTTTATCACACGGCATTCTCAAGCTCTACCAGTAGAAAGGATTAAATCATAAAAATAGATGGTAACAATGTAAACTCAAACTTTGCGTGCCATCCCTTTTAAAGTTGGGTATTAGGTCACGTTTCCCAGAAAAAAGGGCTTAAACTCTCGTTCTGTCCCAGTTGGTCACAACAGTGGTTTAGGTTAGTCGGTTACCTCCTACGGGTCCTCTGTCCTTAAGTCAGCGAAGGGAAGATGGTGCAATCCAAGTAACCGTCCAAAATTGCCATCTGTTGTTTAGTGACCAGAAGGTATTGTAATACCTAGTGGGAGTATCTTTTTCTGGTTAAGTTCGGGCATCATAACCCCAAGTCATCCTTGTGACCTTTTTCTTTCGCATGGGTTTTGCTTTCTTTGGTAAACACGGGTGACGAACCCCGTGATATTATAGAGTTCCTTTTCTATTTTCGACCCTCCTTGTCAATCAATTTTTATTTTTTTCAATTTTTTCAAACGTCTAAATTACGGATTTACCGTTTTGGCAAAGTATGTCCACACCAAGCCTTTGCATCATTAAACTCTCCCATCATTCCCATTCCTGCCCGAGGGAATGGGTACTTCACTGCATTTCTCCATCCTCTGATAAGCTGATTGAATTATCGAGATGTTAAAGTATGTCTTTATTTAATAAATAATAGTGTTGGTATCTAGTCTATCTTTGCGCATTACTCGCACATTAAATGTGGTCGATGTGGCTTCTCTCTTTCACCATACAATTCAGTTCCAAAGCCTAATGTTATATAATAAAATTTAGAGAAGTAAAATAAAGAATTGAACATGAATTATTTCAAAAAAGATATGCCAAAATTAATTGCATGCGTTCTGCGGAAGAAACTTCTGAAGTCGGTGTTTCTAAACTTCAAAAAGATTGAGAAGCATTAAGCGAAAGTAAGGCTTCCAGTGGTTCATTATTTAGTTCACAATGACTTTAACTGTACCTTATTTTGTTTCAGATGAACTCTTGCAAATTACCAAAGGCATCTTCAACATTCCTCCAGAGCGAAATGACGAATTTAAATGCGATTTATTGAAAAGGTTTAAGAATATAGTCGGTAGTAAAAGTGAACCTATTTGTTATACAATTGTTGAGATTCTTTTATTTGCTGTTAAGCCATCCATTAGTCTTCCATCGGAAAACGAAAGTGAAAGTTCTTGAAAATTAGATGCATCATTTTGAACCTATTTTTTTACAAATTCATTTCATTAGAATTTTTACAGTAGCGTCAAATAAATTTTAACATATAGCTTTTGAAGTTGCGTTCTTTTCAATACACAATTAGGGAAGACGTACATATTGGCGAACGAAGACTTTTGCACTTTTAATAAGGAATTTTTAGAAGCTGTGGCACATTTAATAAGGAATCTGAGTTTCTTCTTTGACATGGTGGACAAATTAGGAGAGCCACACGCCAGCTCAGGTGTCGTCCTCCACACTTCAAGGGCTGCGGTAGCCTAGTGATCAAGGTCGTGGACTAGCAGCCGGCGGTTTTCGTTCAGTCGCTTGCTCGATCCTTGGCCGCCAATGACCCGCCGTATTGCCAGAGCTGATGCACGCAAAATCTGTTCGGGGCCCAAAGTCCTCCCGTTGGCGTGGTGTGGATGGTAGGAGAGGGGGTGTGTCAGCTCAAGTGTCGTCCTCGTCATTTGATCGTGGTTCAAAATTACGAGGTCCGTCGCCAATAGCCCACGTGTTGCTTCTAATGTAACGTTAATAAAAACTGAACTAAACTAAAAACCTCCACACTTCAACACAGCTCAAAATTACGAGATACATCATCAATAGCCATCATGTTCCATCTAGTGGTAACAATTGTAAACAAACAATGAATCAATCTGGATTAAATTTCAATGTTTAATCCTCATATTATTGGCAATCACATTAAAATAGCCGCGGTAACCGAGTGGTCAGAATTGTAACCTCGTAGGATAATATTATTTTCTTTTGTCGTAGGTTAGAGTTTTGTTGCTCGTGAAATCTGTCAATGCTCCAAGCCCTTCTGGTAGCTCAGGAGTTACTTTCGTTTCTTATTAAGGTTTAATATGACGAGGATCTTCGCCGATGTGCTGCGTATTCCTTCTCAATAATAAACAAACGCTCCATCTTGCACTTTTACAATTGTTTCTATTTTATATAATTGTAAACCTTTATATTTCTGCTCTAATCGTGGTAATAATTTTAATCATTAGAGCTATTTTAAAATAGTTTTTGTTATTATCACTATGTCAAATTTAAAAGCTGTTTGATAAGTGTTTTCTGAAACTACGCTTTTATGAAATGACTCGAATGCAATTCAAAATTGTTGTAATGTTTCTCCTTTCAGGATCGCAATACATGTTGTCTATTCCTGTAACTGAATAATAAGAGTAGGATCAATTTTAAGAAGGGTAAATAACATTCTTATTCAAGCATATGACTCTCAAAGGGTGATATGCTTGAATAAGAGCGAATTGGATTTCCCCAAGCATAATATTTTACTCTTCTCGGAAAATTTTCAGAAAGTAACACAAATCTAATCGAAACAAGATTCCATTAAATAACACTTGTTATTTAAAACTAAAATTTATTAAAAAATTTAGTACTAAATTAATTTGAATATACTATTTGAAAATCAAATGAATATTGTGTGGTTATAGTAAAACATAACTTTTGTGTCTTTAAATTTTATTGATAATCCAATTCTGTTCGTTTGAAAACTTCGTAGATAAAGATATTTATTTCCAGACAATTCGTTCTTTTTAAATAAATAAAACTTATATGAATTTCTTTTTCTTCCATCCTTCATGTAACTTTTATTACAATTTAATAAGAATATTTGCAAAAAAACAAAGCAAATGTATAAGAAAAAAGTTTGATTTTTATCAGCAATTCGCTTAGAAGTAACGCAAGTAATATTGCTTGATTTTGAATCTAATTCAAATGATGAGGGAGAAACATAAGCTGACACTGCAATCACTAAATTCCAAACCATGATGATTTTGAACCTCGATAGAGTTAACAACTATCAACCCTGTTCATAGAGGATAATTAGAAGTATCGGAGCTTGAACCCACCGATCGAAGAAAAGAATACCAACCACACACACAATTCCACATATAAGAAAAAAAAAAGTATAACTTCCTCAGAACCTAGGTCAACTTTAAGCCCTAAATTGTTTGAACAATTTGTATCAACCGGTTCTAAATACATGAAAAGACTGAAAAAACTGTTCAAAAAATTATTATACTTTTTATTTCTGAGAAATTAAGTGTCTCCTGGAAAAGACATTGGGACAAAGTGACATCTTTATGTTAATTTAAAATATTTCAGTAATCTTAATTTAATGAGTAATTCATAACAATGAGCATAATGTAAAATAAGCACAAAGTAAAATTTGAATCACAATATATTCCTGTCGGAACTGTTAGTAGAAGAGTCCTCATTTCCAAAATTTATCTCATTCGCTTTTTCTCTCTCTTAATTTTGACTATTAAATAATTTCTCAATTTGGAGTTGTTTCTTATTGAAAATTCGTGATTTCTGAGAAATGTTGTCTGCGAGTACGGGAGATGTAGTTTTTTCTTCCCAATACATTCGAATTCTGGGAAATTTAATGTCAGATTGACTCACCTTCGCATTGGACATACTCGATTTACTCACAAACATCTTTTGTTTGGAGAAGATGCTCCCGAGTGTCCTTCGTGCCATATCCCTTTCTCTATTCATCACATTTTAATTGACTGTCCGGTGTTTGATCATCTGTTTTAAACTCCCCACCATAACTCATTTGCTTTTTTAAAACATATTGCCCTTTTACACCAAATTTGATTTTTAACTTTTTCTTATTTTCACTGTGTGTTTGATTAGTATTTTAAAATTGTTTTTACTCTAAAATAATTTAACATGTGTTTGGCACAGCTTAGCCTGCTTTGGCTTTTGCGCCATTAAAATCCACAGTCTCTCTCTCTCTCTGGGGAAATTTTAAATTAGACATAACTACTGTGATTACAAGGAAATGTTTCATTTCATTTTCTGCCAGATACAGATTTTTTCCTGTATCCTATAAATATCTAAATTTGTTGAATATAGTTAGCAATTAAAGAATATCATTCCGAACTGAAATAAATTCCATAATTATAATTTCAAATCGAGTGATTTTGATAGTCATTGACCCAATGTCTCCAACACGCGACACTGCTTTCTAAATCAGAAGTGGGAAGATTTGAGCAAGAAATTAATAATGTTATATATAAACAGCAAATTTAAGGAATTCAACAGTATGTTTAATAATTTGTTACACAAGTAATAAAAAATATGAATATTTAGCCGTAAGCAAGCGTATAGTTTTCTTCCTCTCGGTAAACACCTTTTTATTTTACCATAAATAAGATACGAATGAAAAATATTCACGGAAAGTCATTTTTTTTAGAACTACCATCTATTACAAAGAAAATTAGCTCATTCTGGGTACCTATGACGCCTTTTATTTAACTTGGCAGCAATTTTTGAAAGTGTTATTTAGTGTCTCCTACAGACGACACTGGGGCTGAGAAGGATAAGAGAAAATTGAAGTTTAAAGGGAGAATTAAGACAAATAAATATTATCACGCATAGTTATTTTTAAATCCAGATAACTAAAAATTCGTCTTACCCAGAGGTAGGAAAATAACGGTCCACTATGACTTTTTTTATGGCCCGCCAGGACAATCGGAAAAATCCGCCTTGATCTGAGATTTCCTTGTAGTGCATTAAATCATTAAAAACAAAAATAGGCTTGTTTTCAAGGCAAGCAGAAGGCAATTATTATCACTTCCCCTTGATTAGGAAAATGGGAATTACGTGAAAGTGTTTCTGCTAAGATTAGGAATCATTTGTAGAGATTGGAAGACGAGATGGCATGAAGATTTCAGGACTTTATGGAAACTGAAACTAAATTCTATTCCCACTTATTCATTTCCTGATGATATTGAAGTAGCTCATGAGGATCTGCATTTTGAATGAGGATCTGCTTTTTGAAAGAAATGTTTAATGCTGTGACATTAGTTGACATTTACTTCAGTTGCGGGTTCGATCCTTGGCTGTTAAAGATCCGCCGTGTAGCCGGGGCTGATGCACGTTAAATCTATTCGGGCCTAAAGTCCTCCCGTTGGCATGGTGTGGATGTTAGGAGAGGGGGTGCCAACTCAGGTTTCGTCCTCGTCACTTGACCGTAGTTCAAAATTACGAGATCCGTCGCCTATAGCCCTCGTGTTGCTTCAAGTGCGACATTAATAAAAACTAAACTAGTTGACTTTTACAAATATTTCCTGCTGAAAAATTTCCATATATGAAGAAATATGTCAGATAAATTATGTTCTATATTTTAGTTTACATATATTTGTGAGCAAAATATTTCTATAAGAGTAAATACAGATGCTCTTTGACAGACGTTAACATGCAAAATATGAGAGCCTCACCAAGTAATCTCACACCTGATTAAAAAAAAATGTAAGAGTTTGATAAAGTAAATTTTTCTCATAAAACAGATTACCGAACTAAATGTGCTTGTGATTATAGATCGTAAAAAATTAGCCTAAAGATTAAATTGAATGAAACTGTCACTATTTTAATTTATGTTTATTGATTTTTATGGTATAAATACCTGTTCTGAAGTAAAAAGTTAACTAATTGAAAGCATTCACTTTAAAAGATACGGTCCATCGCTAGTCTCCGCTTCCACAAAGTTGCCCTTGAACCAAAAGAATTGCTCACACCTGGTCATTACGATCCCTACCAGTTTCGCGAATTCGAGATTTCCCTACGTTGCACTCGCACCATCTCGCTCACATTACCTTCATAAACGGGAAAATGATTTCTTCGAAGTTGATAAGCACATTTGTACGTTTATTATTTTCTGAGATTTTCTATAATCACTGTTAAGCATTTGAGTGGTTTGGGAGAACGAGCAAAGAGACATTCCATTAAGCAAAATTCTGAACATAATTTGAATATTAGGTTCATTGAGAGACAAGTTTTTTTTCTTCAGTTCTTAGTTTTAATTAACTTCGCTCGGGAAGCATCCCGAGGGTTATTGGCGATGGGCCCCTTATTTTTGAACCTCGATCAAGTGACGAGGACGACGCATAAGTTAGCCCACTCTCCTAATTTCCACACCACGCCAACGGGTGGATTTTCGGACCCGACAGATTTAAAGGGCATCAGGCCCGGCTACACGACTTTCTTGCGGCCAAGGAGCGAACCCGCGAATGAACGAAAACCGCCGGCCACGAATCCGAAACCATGACCACTAGGCTACCGCGACCATCATTGAGAGAGAAGCCACGATTATAAGTGAGAGAAATAAATGTAGAATTTTTATTCTCTGTCCATCTAAGACACACAGAATGATTAAGTTATGTACATACTTCAATATGACTGTATGTAGAAAACACACTTTTAACATTTACCAAGATTGCAAAGATCATTTTTACCACTTTCCTATTTTAGATTGAAAAATTTTAATTCTGAAGTGAATGCTAATTTATTTGAAATAAATAAATGGAAATATACAAATATGTTTATCCTTAATTCGTAGT
>BMAW01032986.1:11816-23103 GCA_019974015.1 Nephila pilipes
GGTGTTTTTACCCATTAAAAACAATGTTTTATCAGAACACGAAACTCGGTTTTTTCCATTTTTTAAACAAACTACTAAACGACTTTACTCCAACCTCGATAACTCAGCTGTTTCTGGTCCGATCGACTTAAAATTTTGACACGTTTCAAGCAAAGGTTAGTACTCTAGAAAGACCTGGTTACTGGTTTACTACGAGCGCCATCTCTGGGTTAGTCTCGGAACTTATTGATCCATGTGTTATATATATATATATATAATATATAAGGCTGTATTAATCATATCGCAGCATATTCAGAGCTTATGAAAAGTGTGATAAATATTAACGTTGATGTAGCTCGGTAATTTAAATTTGAAGGGCATTGAGGTCAAAAGATGGGAACCTCGTTTCGGTTAATTTTTTTTCCAATTTCAGGAGGCCGCATATCTGTTGGGGATAATTAATATGAAGATTTACTGCTGATAGGTATGTAGATACCAATTTCAGAAATTGACGAAGGCCTATAGCTCTAAATTTGTCATGCGACCTCTGGTACTTGGTTTTACTCACAAGCCTAGTCACACTAAACATGGATTGAAATAAGAGCAACTTGCAGACACTACAAAAACAGAAAAACCTAGCATAATACCTCATCAAACAATGTGACACTTATCTTAAATATAAAGCAAAGTAGGATCTATATAGTTGGTGCAATGAGTGACCTAAGAATAAAGGTTTTTTTTGTCCCCCCTTGTTTGAAAAATACGTGGATCTTGTAAGACAGCGTCGTTCTTGGACTTGAGCCGACAGCACATATTTTGACATGGATGACTGGTCCCATTTCATACGTAAAACAATAGGTAACAGGACTTACTGGAGAAAAAAAAGGGAATTTCCCGGTTTTGTCCTACTTTCTCCTGCATCAATCAGCATTCAAAAGCTAAATTCCCCAAAAAATGTTTTATTTGAAGTTCTTCCTTGAATCAAAATTAGTAAAAAGAATAAAAATGCGTCTCATAATTGCCTCAATGGGCAATTTTTTACCTGGCTCATTTACTTAGAGTGAATGTCGGAGGATCCTCCGAGAGGATGTTTAAACCTGCTTTAAATTAGCAACCATTAACGCTTCGTAGCTGAGTGGTGAGCCAGAATTTTTAAAGTTTAATTAATTGTGTTTATTAATCTATTAACATTTTGATTTAGTTCCGCTTGAGCCATTAACATTGATATCAATTTTATCCGCAGCGATGCAAACTGAGAGATTAAAGACTCCCGTCTACCATCCATTAGTACTATTTGATAAATGGAATGCTACGCCTACGGAATTACTATTATTTTTACTTTCTGAATCTATATTAATGATTCGTTTGTGGTTTTGTCAGGTCTTTAAAATACATTTTCAAAAATAGTGAAGAAAACGTAATCCCTGAGAAACGTTCATTAATCTTTGTTCTTTTGAATGCATAATTAATATGGTAATATAGGTTTGAGGAGGAAAGTGGAAGTTTTATAGGATTAACGTTATAGTCCCAAAACCCAAATGGCTGGTAGATGGAAGCCTTAAGGGTGTCGCATTTGTTAGTATTCCTCTGTAAAGAGTGCTTTGTAAGCATGGTAATGTGATGGTTTGTTGTATTTTGACGACAAACTCTCCAGAGAAAGAGAAGGGGAACAAAGCATTTGGTCTTTTTGAGTTTTTTTCTGGGAAATTCAAAAAAGACCGTATGTCTTAAATGTATATGATCCTGAGCATTTCCGAAATATGCAACTGTGATCAAAATCATTGTATATACATAAATATAGTTTTAGTATGGTTATTGTTATAAGAGTGCGGTTGTTTAAGAAATGCCGTTCGGTCTAAATAGGACGCTGTGTATTTGCTAGAGACGAATGAAATACAAATATAAAGGGGACTGACATTCGAGAATTGAAGTTTTAAGACATTCTTTTTACCGACAATACTTATATCGTTTTGTTTTGTTTTGTTTTTTCTTTACAGGCCATAGAGCTCTGCCCATATATAGCTTTCGATGTGCATGAAAAAGCCATTTTAGGAACAGCTTGAAAAAGTTTTTGCCATTAAACATCGAGGAAAACTAATTTGTTGAACTTATTCAAATATTATATGTTTATGTGAAACCAATTATTTTGTTATACATGATAAAGTTGAAATTCATTACAAAGAAAGTACTGAGTAATCCTCTATGCATCTCGATGCTAAACTCAAATTTTCGTCACTTTGCTTTAAATTATTTTTCAGAATGCTCAAGCATTGAATTTTGTCCATGATCCCATCATCAATAAACGCTAAACTTCCCACATCATTGGCTGATATACAGCCCTATACAAGTATAGAGCCACTTTTTTACTTGTTAGTTAATTCTATTTCTTGTTAGTAACTTGTTACTAAATTCTATTCACTCTCTTATCCCATCACTACTACTATTGACATGGCACCTGAGAAGCTGCAGCTTGAACTAATTGACATGTCAGATTACAATGTGAAAAAAATGTTTCATACAAGTGTCATTAGTTGATTTTTACAAATCTTTCTCTTCTGAAAAATTTCCATGCATGAAGAAAATTGCAGAGAAAATTTTCTTTATAATGGCTCCCAAAATTGAGTATATACCTTCCCTTTTCGATATTAAAAGTATAAAAAAGTAATACTGAATATTAATTTAAAATTAATATATAAGTGATAAAATGCATTTTTAAGAAATGTACTAGACGTTGAAACAAGTATGTGTGAAACCCATTTAATAAATTAATTATATAATTTTTAAGCAAAAACTACAACATATTAAGTCACAAAATTCATTATACACCTGGCATAACTTTTAAACGTAAATATTAAAAAAAAAATACTAATATTTGGTTGCACACTCTTTCGAATTAATGATGGCTTCCAGATGCCGTGGCATTGATTTAACTAGATTTTGGGTTGTTTCAATAATGATTTAAATTTTTCTCTTGACTGATTCGCTTGAAACAGTTTTTAAATGATCTTTACTCGTGATATGGAGCTTTTGGACCATAGCACGAGTAACCATATTATTTTTTTCCAGCTGTGACCATAAATTTTCAATAATGTTGCGATCAGGTGATTGCGGTGGAGTGTACTATTGCGTTCTACAGTTGTACAACAGCCAACATTGAACAATTTTAGCTGTACGCTTAGGATCATTGTCATGTAGAAAAACACATCTCGATCCTAAACTCAAATTTTCGTCACTTTGCTTTAAATTATTTTTCAGAATGTTCAAGTACTGAATTTTGTCCATGACCCCATCAATAAACGCTAAACTTCCCACATCATTAGGTGATATACAGCCCCATACAAGTATAGAACCATTTTTTTACTTCTTAGTAGGACTGGTGTTTTTAGGATGCAACTCACTGTTAGACTTTCGCCAAACATAGCATCGCCCATCACTTCCATAAACATTAAATTTACTCTCATCACTAATTATAACTTTATTTCAGAAGTCTGGAAACCTCGAAATATAATTCTCAGCAAATGAAAGTCTTTTATCCAGGTTTCGCTTAGAAGTGAAAGGTTTTCTCCTGGCCACACGACCATTAAAGTCTGCTTCCCTGAGTAATCTTTGAATTGTTTCTGCAGAAACAGGTATTTGCATCGTAGAAGAAGTGTTGCAACAATTTTTGGAGCACTCACCTTTGGAGTTTCGGTCGCTTTTCGTAGGACCCTTCTATTTGATCTGTCATCCAGGATCTCCTTTCGTCCTCTTCCAGGAATATTTTTAACGTGTTCCGACTCTTTTTACGTTTTGATGATTTTTGAACACATCTGTTACTTCGCTGAACTACTTTTTCAGTTTTTCTAAGAGATTTAGCTTCTTCAGCCATTTAACGATCAGCTCTCTAACTTGAGCTTCAGTTTCCGTATTGGAACCCATTTTGAAAATTAAAAATTAATATTTCTACACTAAACTTATACATTAGGATCTAAATCTAATGTCAGTATCAAACGCGAGAACTTTAGTAAAATATCGGTAGCTAATTTTTTAGGCTGTTGTCACTTTCTGCAAAGTGTATACTTAATTTTGTGACATGAATTCGTGACATTTAGTCAGAGAATACAAATAATTTTATAATTATATTAACTTCCTGTTTATTTTTTTGGATAAATATCTTATTTAAGAAATTATTTATCATTCCTTGTTTTAAGAAGCCTTTATATAAAACTTTTTACCATATGTTTGTATTTTCAAAGTAAAGAAAGAGTGGTGTATACTCAATTTTGGGAGCCACTGAATATTTAGAAGCAAAGTTTTTCTTGCTTGAAGATCAAAAAAAGTAAATATAGATGCTCTTTGATAGACATTAACTTTCAGGTTATGATGAAAATCTCCACAAACAGTCTCCTTCCTGATTTCAAAAATAAATATATAAATAAAAATAAAAAATTATAGACAAGTGTGATAGGGTGCATTTATCTTATTAAATACATTCAAAAATTAAATATTGTTGTCGCTATAGATTACATGAAATTATATGAAATAAATAAATTGAATAAAATTGTCATTATTTAATTTAATTTATGTTTATTTATTTTTATGGCACCATTTATGCATATTCTGAAATGCAAAATTAACTAATTTAATGCAATTGCTTTAAAAGGTGCAGCCCACCTCTACTTTTCCAAAAAGTGGCTCCTGAGGCAAAACAATTGCCTCTCACTGATTTAAGAGAAAATCGACCTGTTTCTATTTTACATAGCAAGCGAGAAACTGAAGTTATTTAGCTTGTTAAAACATGATCTAATACGACAGCAGCTTTATTTGTATTTATTCCTAGTACTCCAGAGAACGTCGTAACATGCTCAATATAACTAGTAAAATTTCTCACTATTCGTTACGAATTAATTAAACCTGTCTGGACATGATTATTTAACTTTTCTACGGGCCAAACCTATTGTACCCTCCTTCTTCCACTTCTCTCTAGCCCCTCCTTCAATTCTCCTAATTTTTTTTTCGTTAATTGTCGAATCCGATTATAATTATTAAAATTAATTTGAGAGTTGTTAATGAAATAAGAAAATTATTTTGATATTAAAATTAATATGAGAGTTGAATGTTTTTAAGATTATTTTTGTCAAATATAGAATGCTAGATTTTCCGTTAAATTGGAATTTCAGGCTAAATGAAACTAAAAACTCTAGCTTTACTAAAACACTTGAAGTGATGGAACTTTTTTTAGTATTTTTTTTCCGGTTTTAGTAAGTTAAAGTCTGCGTAAGAAATTTTTTTTTAAAAAAAATCCTTTGATGTTTTTTTGTAGTTTTTTTTTTTTTTTTTTAGTTTCAGAACTGTGTGTAATAAGCATCATTAACAAAAGAGTGAGTACGTGCGCTTATTGAACACTCATTCAAAACCAAAACTAAAAATAAAAAAAAAAAATTTAAAAAATGAACAATATTCTCATAGCGCCATTTGTAGCTGAAACGACAAAGTTGCACTCCCTGGCGCCATCTGTCTTCCATCTTTTACCTTATTTTATGTTTTATTGTTATAAACCTTATGGAAGATGATAACAGAGACCTGTCATTATCCCCCATTGCCTATTAAAAATAAATAAAAAACTTAAACACGAAAAAATAAATGAGCATCTATCCTGTAAGAGATTGAAAAAAAAAAATAATAAATAAAATACCACAAATAAAGAAATAGAAACAGCCTAAGTGTTTACAATCTCAATGAATAGATTCTGTTTTGAACATCTCCAAAGAAGTAGGTAAAAATTATTTTAAATTCTTCAACGGAATTAATTTGTGTATAAGATTGTGCTCCGATGCTCCGAATGTGTTAAATTTTTATTAAAGGAAGTTTTTTCAATTTTTATGCAATGAAATATATTTTTATTAAATGAAAGTAATATGTCGGAATAAATTTCCCATCAGTTTATATAATCATTTTGTTTCATCACATTCTTTCTTTAAACCTTTTCTTCCGATACAATTTTTTTTTTCATTAAAGCTCTAGCTGCTATTATTATTATTATTATTTTTTTCAATATATTTCAAAATATTCTTTATTTATTTCTAATAAAATAATACTTTTTTTATTTAAAAAATTTGATTATTATTATTTCAAAAGAGAATGGAATCCAATTAATATTGTTCTGCTTTCATTATGTTATGAATGGAACGACAATTAACATTTGTAAAATATAAACCACCTTTAACCAAATCGTATTTGGAGTCGATCTTTTATTTTTTCCCATCGAATGAAATATGCTTGAAAGTCTTCATTATAGATTGATTACCTCAAGAGGTGTAAGCACTTTCGTTTTCCTTTGTTATTATGGTTATTATACAGTAATTTCAGTTAAGTGGAAATATTGCTCTAATTAAAAACAGATTTTTCAGTCCTTAGTCTAAAAAAGCTACTTAAATTACTGTGATAACAATTTTGTTTCTACAATATCAACATGTGGTTGTATATTTCCTTTTAATAATAATAATTATTACACACACACACACACACACATATATATATATATATATTATTAATAAAATGGAAAAATAAACAAAAAAGAACAATTGAAACACAAGAATAGTAAACGAATAAAAGAAGCAAACATTTATAGAAAATGAATAAATAATTGGATACAAATTGCAAGCAAAACAAAGCCTGCACATTTAGAGTGGGGACTGAATTGTGGTGTTAAACATGTTCTATGGTACCAGTCCTCCCTCAGTGCATCTTGCTGGTCAAATGATGGATCATTCAAAAATGTAAATTATAATAAATGATGCAAAAGGAGAAAGAAAAGGTAAAATACCCCAATTATATACATATATATGGAATAAGATATAAATATTTAAAAGTACATAATAAACATGTATCTAAACATATATCTTGACATTACTAGGTCATTATGTCATGAGTTTTTACACACTGGATAAGTAAACACTTCGTATTCGTTCCAAAGATAATAAAAAATATTATCATGTGATTATTATTTCACCTTTTTTCTTGAAAATAGATCCATCATTTAATCATTGACAAAACGCAGTATTTAGTTTAATTAATCTTACAAATACAATTTTTGAACACTGAGCCATTTCAAAGCTCTATTTCCATTTTCTTTTTGAAAAATACGTGTTCCATTGTTTCTAAAGCTAGCTCAGCATTAATCTCTTTGAAATTTCTCCATTCTTCCGAAGAAATAAATTCGATGCTCAGATCAAAAATTATAAAATTTTGCACAGTCCTCTTGAGGTTCTGATCATGATACATGTTCGCGAGCGAAAGAACATTGCAGACATTTGACTCGCTCAATTTAGCTTTCAACAAAGTCGAGCATTTCTCTCTCAAGTCCAGCACTTCGTAGTGATCAGCCGCTCTGTACAAATCCAAAGCACTCTCCCAATCTAGGTTTTTCACGGTATCCGTGTAAAGGAACAGGAGAAGGCGACGTAAGATATCTGCATCGATATCCGGTAAGTCCAAGTCCTTGCTCGTCTTTTCCCTCATCTCGTTTCCGAACATGGCTCGGAACACTGGTGACCTGACACTCAGAATATTCTTGTGGACGGGAAAATTTTCGTTACCTGTCCGAAGGTTAACATCGCTGAGAATTCCCTCCTCATACAAATTTGCCAATACTTTCTTCAAGGAGCAACAAGGAACAGAATCTTCTTCCTCCTCGTCAATCTCTTCCACTGCTGGCACAATAGCTTCTATTTCTGAACAGGAAAAATTTCTGTAATTTTCGATTCGACCTGGCACTCGAGCAAGGACAATTTCGAAAGCACAATTTAGTGACAATACGTCATTTGGCAAAACAAAATCCTTATTCGCCAGCAGCTCGTTTCTTGTTATAAATGGACTAAATCTCAAGCAGTCTTCGTGGCGGCCGTATATAAAATCTGTAACACCGTGAGTACAAAATGCTTTTCCTTCGATATCTAATATCGAAATTTCGCTCTGAAATCCGTAGCGTTCTTTCCCTAAACCAGCCTCCACTTCAATGCTCACTATTCTCTCATCGTCCCCTTCTTCTAAAAACAGACTCAAACGGGGTGAAGGACCCTCTTTTCGTGAAGGCTGCACGAGAAGAGTCTTTTTCTGTCCCAGTGAGAGAGATCCGAATCCCTTGATAACCCAGACGAAGCATCGACTCTCTGTCATCACTTTAGAACGAGCAAAGTACATCTCCCCTCTGAGGGTTTCGAAGCCCCTCCTCCATACCTGGCACCGAAGAGTGAGTACGTTCCTCGGCAAGAACTCGGACCTTCTCCTGAAGAGGACATCTTTTCTCACCAACTCTAGGACTCGTGTATTACCCATGTACAAGCTGGAAGACCACTTACTTCTGCTTTTGACAAGTGGAGATCCGTCAGCAGACAGGATAGCGATTTCGGTGTCGATTTCGATGCTTTCTAACCCACTTTCGTCTCCTTCTCGCTCTCTCTTGAGAAAGGAAAAAATCGTTTCCTGATTCTTGCCTCCGTACAACAACTGGAGACTCCATCTGGTTTTTTGTAGAGAGTCCACGAGCACCGGCGGGCTTCTAACGAGGCGTTGTGACAAGAAATAATCCGTCACGTTTTCTACAGCCCAAATGTACGTCAATGGAGCTCTTGCCAAACAGTTACCACTCTGAGCAACTGGGGCTTTTTTGAAGAATCGACTCCTTTGTAAAATGATCGGAATGTCCGCGGCTTCGAAGGACATGGCAGCTGAAGTTCCTCCTTTTCGAACTGTTTCCTGCAAAATGTACTGTTATACTTTGTCACTTTTTTTCCTTATCATATTCGAATAAAAAATGTAAGAAAAAATTACCTCTTATCTGTTACACTCAGTGTTGCAAACACGATGATACATTATCTAAAATAAAAAAAAAAAAAACAAGAGAAATGATAGAACTGTAAAAACAAATATTGATAACACATTCATATACCTCACAATTATAACAAGCTTTTTTTGACGAATTATTTTTCTTTCATTTCCAAAAACGCTCTATTATTCTTTTCTTTATTTATTTTTTTTATACAGAATTGCTTTTGGGTTTTGTATATTACTCATATAATTCTTGGACACTTATTGTTTTAAAAATATTGAATTTTATCGGTAAAGGTTTTATTTATTGAATTTCTATTTTTAATAGTGAGTGTGATTGTAGAGCATTTTGAAAATCGCACTAAGAAGTAACACGAGGGCTCTTGGCGATGGACTCCGTAATTATGAATCTCGGTCAAGTGACGAGGACGACACATTAGCCGGAAGCTCCCTCTCCAGGCTTCCACTCTACGGTAGAAGAGGGAACTTGGGACTTCCACCACATTTCACGTGCATGAGCCCTGCAATATGGTGGGTATTTCTTGGCATTTGGACTAGATCCCACGATTCAACGAATATAACGTTGGCAGCGGCCATTGAAGTGAGTGTGAGTGAGTGAGCAACAGCAAAAGCTTATAGTGTACTTGCCAAACTTGACTAAGCTACGTCAAAAATTTGTTTAAGATGTAAAAGGTTTTTTAAAGCTGAAACGTTAAAAAATTTTTTTAAATTGATATAAAAATCTAATTTTATATAAAATAGCACACAATTTGGGGTGAAAGCGTCCCCCACCCTATATTTTATTAATAAATGCCACCTCAGTAGCGAGTGGTCATGATCGCGAGCTCGTGGTTAGTGTTGTTTCCCTATAGACAGGGCTTCGAGTCCTGATGTCACTAAAGGTTGCACCGTTTGATGCACGCTAAATCTGTCGCACGACACAATGTCCTCACGTAGGATGGTGTGGGAGTTTGAAGAGTGAGGTTCTATGTTAGCTCCGGTGTCATTCTCATCACTTCACCGTGGTTCAAAATTATGATGTTCATCGCCAACAGCCCTCCAGAGCGATGTTAATAATCAATCAATTCAAGAATAAAACTTATTTTTAATTTAGAGTACAAACTTCCTCTAAAATTGAATATTTCCTAGCTTTCAAATGTCAGAAGTGGGCTTAAATTTTTCACTGTTAGAATTTTTAATCGTGAATTCCTCAGAATCTCGATCAGAAGCCCCCGAAAAGTCGAAAGTCAGATCATAAGTAGATAAAGGCGACGACTTGGTTGCAATTTACGAGTGAGCTAGGGATCCATTTCAAAACCTCCCGAAGGTCTGTCCACTGACGAAGAAGAAATCTGCATAGAGACTTCACGGCCAAGTGGTGAAATCAAGGGACAATTGCGTAATAAATCACTCTTTGGATTTTGGGCCGGGATTGCTGATGAGTTTTCAGCACTGAAAGCAAGAGCACACACACATCCAGTGTACTAATATTTCCGTTTTCAACATCTTATCTTTGCGAAACCAGATTATCTATGATGCCACTCATTAAAGACAAAATATAGATCTCAGCTTAGTATACAAAAAGAACTCAGAATGTCTATCTCTAGTATTAAACCTTCCTTTAAAAAACTTTACTCTGTCAGACAGGCGCAAGAAAGTCACTAATAATTATTAAGCTTGTTTTTACTTCAGTATTGATAAGTTTTAATTGTTAAATACATTGTACTCAGTAATGATACAATCGTTTTTATAAATGTATTATGTTCAGTGTAAATATGTATTTTTTCTTTTAATTTTCTCGGAATATATTTTATTCAATTTTTCTTTCAGTAAATTAATCAATTTTTTAATAATATTTTGTTTTCGAAATTCTCGACCCCTCACCTTTTAATAAGGAGTCGCGCAATTTTTCTTCTTGTTTATCTTTTTCCATCTTGCGTTTAGTACATAAGGCACTACTAAATTGGCGTTTTCTTTTTCTTTTCCATATTTAAAAGGATTTTTTTTTTTTTTTTTTTTTTTTTACTTTTCATATTTAAAGGATTTTTATTTTTCCCTTTCTAAATTTCCTTTTTAGAAATTTTTATTGTTACTTTTCGAAATTATTAAATATTGCGATAGATAGGAACCTGTTATTATTTTCCCATTTAGCTTGAATATCTATGCTAGTGGTTCTCAGCCCTTTCGCAATTAAAGATCATTTCAAATCTTACAATTTTGTAGCAATCGTAAAATAGAACAGTACATATATTTAATACAAACTCAAAACAATGATTTTTCTTTTTAATTCACAAATTTCGAAATGTACCATTTAGAAAAAGTGTATTTTCTAAATTTTTTTTTTTTTGAATTAAAATATCTTTCCCCCTTTTCCTTTAAATTCCTTCCAATCGACATTGCAACTAAGTTATTAGCTTCAGTATGCAATTTTTGCAATTTTCATTATTATGAAATGCGTTAGTAATTAGTAGAATCTTATAATCTATTTAAAAAAAATTAT